>MU134610.1:0-17960 GCA_015039355.1 Ramaria rubella
GAAGGAAATGGGAATATTAGATAGAAACAACAGGGAGAAAAGAGAGATAAAAGGGAGATGGGGATAGAAGGGGTGAACATGAATAAGAGAGGAGAATAGGAGAAGGAGAATAAAAAGGAGCAGTATGAGGGGTTCCCCTTACACAAGCAAAGTAGGGCTCTATATTTACCAGAGCCCAGGAAGGGTCTACCCCAGCATATGTGCCCAGCCATTGGGCCAGTTCGTCTAAGGAAGTGTCCTCTGGAGGACACTTCCATTCAAACATTAGTTCAATGCTTGTGGACAAGAGCATTGAAAGATCCTGCCACCAGCAGGATCCAGCCAAGTTGGCCCACTGGCCACAGACTATGAACAAGTCCATCAGTTTTTGAAGAAAGACAAGGCTGTCTTTCTTGGGCTTAATAAGTTTAAGCCAAACCCACACATCAACATCCTCTAGCACAAGGGTGTTGTCTCCATACCCATGGATTGTGGGTGGTACTCCCTCTGAGGGGTACTCAATGGTACATAACACATCCCTAAGATTGGGAGGTGTGTCATGCACAATCTTGAATGCTGGCATTCGAGTGGCAAGCTTCTGCTCACAATCAGCATGCTGGGCAGTGTTATGTGACAGTGCAAATGTCACATGAGCAATGGTGAGCTGCCCAATGAACCAGGGTTTGTTGATTGGGCAGGTGTCAAACCACTCAGTGGGTTGACAAGTCAGTTGTACCACACTTGGGTGCAGTGCCTTGCCCAGCAGATGGGGCAAGTATCCTGTCTGGGAGGTGGGTGGATCACCTACCACCGGGGCAGTCCAGGCAATCATCAATGCCAGATAGGGCGCCACCTAGGACCTGCTTCTTTGCAGTGGTCTTGCAACTGGATTGCATGGGTCCTACCGGGGATGCACTGATATCTGCTGTGGGTGGACTCATGAAGTCCGTCAATTGCTCTGACAGAAATGTCAGAGCAGTGCTTGTTGATGCCAATAGCATCAAGGGAGTGGCAGCCAGCTAATCCACCATTTTGTGGCTATGTTTCTGCTACTTTGCTAGGGCAGCATGCATGCTATCAAGCTCAGATTAGAGCTCTCGAATATCCTTTTTGTAAGAGGTGTTATGAACTGGATTTCTTCTCGTCGGATGTCAGAATTTGTTGGAATGTCAGAGTTCAGGATTGAAGTTGGAAATCAAGATGTATAGACATTGGCTTCAACTTATAGGTTGCACCCTCTTGGATCCTTTGTGTCCTGGTATTTTGGAAGGTCAGAATGTCAGAGGAGTCAGACAAGATCGGAGAGTCAGATAAGACTTAGAGACGGAAGTGAGAAGTTATCAAGTCAGGGTGGGTCAATATTCGAACTGAGTAATGAGTACATGGAGGAGTCGTATATAACAAATTGATACAAATCCAAATCGAAAAGATACGAACACGGAAATCCAAAACGGAGCGAAAACGGGATTGGGGTAGAAAGTAAATATGGACATAGGACCGAGATGTAGATCTTTGATGAAAATGACTAAATATAGATGGGATGGAGATAAGCAAAAAACAGGTGGAGGAAGTCGGAAATATGAATCGGAATATATTGGAGAAAAGCAGAAAAGCTGGGAATGAATCTAGGTTCTAACAGTATCTCCTCTTTAAGGCCGAGCCCTCAAGGCCTAAGATCAGCATGAGAGGTTTGGTTTGGCTATTAAGCGAAACCCCTAATGTGAGTGATGGATGGGGCTCGACTTATCAGTTCCCTGATCTCCTTATCCCTACCCTCTTCTGAGCTAAAATGTCAATGCCGCCGATTATCTCGCTTGGAGACCTGATTTCTGAAGTTGATTCAGAGTCAGGGACCAATTTAGAGGCACAGATTCGCAAGATTTTGGAGTTGCAAAAAGAAGTGACGAAGAAATTGGAGCAGAGAAGGTCGGAGCAGAAAAAGGCAGAAAAGGAGAGGAAGGCCAACCAGAAGTCGGAGGAGAAATTCTGGGGAAGGAAAAGCAATGTGGTGGACAGAACCATTGCCTGTAGGAGGGTTCACGAATCTGCGATTAACTGGGTCGGAGATGAACAGTATTGTTGTGCGGGATGTTGGGTTTGGGATATTTTTTGTTCGCTGATAGGGGAGGGAGTGAATGCAACATGTGATGAATGCACAAAGGATGGGAAGACATGCCGTCGACCAGGAACGTCAGGATTTTCAGAAGAAGTCGCGAAAGGCGTGGATATGGGTGAAGAAGGAACAGCGGAGTTGCTGGTGAAGGAAATCCAAGAGTTGTGGAAGTCCGTCGATTGTCACGCAAGTTCCATGCAGACTCATTCCGAGGAGACACAGATTCTCACCACATGGGTACAAAGGATGGTTCAGCACCAGGAGCAGGAATTGGAAGTGAGGATGGAGGAAATGGAAAGGGATGAAATATGGGACATGGAGTCAGAAAATTGAATCGGGATTTGAGCGGAATCACGGAGCAGAATTTCTTGGAACAGAGGGAAATGTAATTAGGGACTTGAACATAAAATGTAGGAAAAAATCGGAAAAAGAAAGGAAAGTTAAGGAAGAGTTGGACTGGGTTTGTCAGGATATTTGCGATGAAAGTCTTCAATGATCTCTGAAGCATTGCCTAATTCCATAGCAGGAATCCACAAGGTTTCTTCATTGGTGCCTTGATAACCCATCCAGCATACTAAATATTGTATCTTGCAACATTGGCGATTGTCTATCTTGGAGTCCAGAATTTCATCGATTTCGTATTTGGGTTTGCCTTCGATGATAACTGGTGGAGGCGGAGGCTGTATTTGGTTTGGGATTGCGTTCGGAGTTGTGGGTTCTAGCATGGAAACGTGGAAAGATGGATGAACAGCATGCATACTGTCAGGTAGTCGGAGAATAAAGGCTCTATTACTGGTACCTGCGGGTGCGATGATATTGAAAGGTCCGAGGTATTTTTCAGTGAGCTTCTTTGAAGGTTGGGTTGTGTGGAAAAATTCAGCTTTGATGAAGACTTTGTCACCTACTTTGAAGTCCGGAGCTGAAGAACGTTTCTTGTTCACGGGTTCCTCATATCAGGATTGCACATCAGAAATTCTCTTTCAGAGTTCCTGGTGGAGTTCATCTAAGTCAATTGCAAAATATTTCACACGGGATGAAATGAGATCGCATTCGGGATGGATGGAGATGTCGGGATGGATGGAGATGTCGGGATGGATGGAGATGTCGGGATGGATGGAGATGTCGGGATTGTAACCTTTGTTAGCGAAGAATGGAGAGACTCCTGTTGTTGTGTTCGGAGCATTGTTATAGGCGAATTCTGC
This sequence comes from Ramaria rubella, assembly GCA_015039355.1. Classification (NCBI taxonomy): domain Eukaryota; kingdom Fungi; phylum Basidiomycota; class Agaricomycetes; order Gomphales; family Gomphaceae; genus Ramaria; species Ramaria rubella. Next base: position 3,295 of record MU134610.1, read on the forward strand.
GATTGGAAGAAGTTCAGCCCAATTGTCTTGTTGATAGTTACAATAAATACAAAGGTATTGCTCAAGAGTCTGATTTGTTCGTTCAGTTTGTCCGTCGCCTTCAGGGTGATATCCAGAGGTGAAGTGGAGATTCATGTCTAGTGCCTTTTCAAGTGTGTGGAAAAAGGAAGACACGAATTCAGAACCTCGATCGGAGGTGACATGAGTCGGAACACCGTGCTTGGAGAAGACGTGGAGAACGAAAAGCTGAGCAAGCATTGGAGAAGTGATCGTCGTGACTGTTGGAATGAATGTCGCTTGTTTCGTGAGTCTGTCAATGATAATGAGGATGCTGTCAAAACCCAATGAAAGCGGAAGCAGCTCAATGAAATCCAAGGATATGGAATTCCATGGTCTTGGTGGACTTGGTAAATGCTTAAGGAATCCATAAGGCCAGTGTCATTGGGATTTTGATCACATACATGTTGTACAGGATTTGACATAAGAGATAACAAAGTCTCGGAGTTTCGGCCATGTATATTCACATCGGATGTTGCTGAGAGTCTTGTTTTGTCTGAAATGTCTGGAGATCTGGTGGTCATGCAGATATTGTAAAATGCGGAGTTGGAGGTCATTAACATCGGGAATGTAGATTCGGTTGTCGAGTTGGAGGAGTCCTTGAGGATCGACTGACCATCAGGGTGTCGGAGGATTTGCAGGATTGGAGGAGATGGATTGTCAGATTTCTTCATGGAGTTTTTCAAAGTCCATGATGGTAACTGCGTGGAGAATTGTGACATTAAGGGATGTGGCTCAGAGGGACGATGACAGCTGTTCATTAGTGAAAACCAGGCAGAAATTGTGCAGGTTAATGCTGGCATAGTCACTACTCCCCTCTTTAGGATAGATGTCCCATTGTCTAGTTAAAAGTCGGGTTTTGTTCCAAGTTTCCCAGGTCGGAATCAGATAACGAGGTTGAACTGACATAGGTATTCCAACCATTGTACTTGTTGTCAGGTTAGAAGCTTGGTGGTCGCGAAATATTCGAGGTTCTTGTGGTCGGTTACAACGTTGATGGTGGAACCGGAACCTTCGAGGTAGTGTCGCCAAATGGTGAAAGCTTCGAAAATAGCAAGTAATTCTTTGTCGTGGACGTCATAGTTTAATTCCAGGGCTGTAAAAGTTCTGGAATGAAAAGCTACAGGGTGAATTTCGCCATCTTCCGGAGAAATGATAGAGAGGATTGCCGCAAGGGCATAGTCCAAAGCATCGGTTTCCACAATAAGTTGACAATCAGAAATCCAGTGCATAAGGATCAGAGCTGTGGTGAAGGCTTTCTTAAGTGTTTTGAACAATTTCCGACACTCATCAGAGAAGTTCCACTTTACGGTTTTCCGAGTGAGTCAGGTAAGTGGAATTGCGATGTCAGAGTAATTATGATTGAAGCGTCAGTAAAAGTTCGCAAAGCCTAGGAAGGATTGGATATCTTTTACTTTTCAGGGTTTGGGCCATTCTTGAATTACTTTGATTTTATCGTCTGCCATTGAAAGTCCTTCTGGAGAGAGTATGTATCCGAGATATTCCACTGTTGTCTTGTGGAAGTCGCATTTGTTGGATCTTGCATAAAGTTGGTTTTTTTGGAGATGTCGGAGGACTTTGCGGACATGTTCTTCGTGTTCTTCCAGGTTGTTGGAGTAAACTAAGATGTTGTCCAAATAGATGAGGACTGAAACGTTGAGCATGTCACTGAATATGTCGTTCACGAATCGCTGAAAGGCAGCTGGTGCATTAGTGAGACCAAAGGGCATAACATGCCATTCAAAGGAACCATATCAGGTCCTGAATGTGGTTTTCCACTCGTCGTCCTCTCTAATGCGGACTAAATGGTAAGCATGTCGGAGATCAATTTTGCTGTAAATCTGCGCTTTGGCGGGGCTTTCCAAAAGGTCGGAAAGTTGGGGATGTGGATACTGGTCTTTTTTCGTGATTTTGTTGAGACCACGGAAATTGATACAGAGTCAGAGTCCACCTAATTTTTTCTTTGAGAATAGTACTGGAGCACCATGCGGAGAAAATGAAGGGCGATGAATCCTACGGCTAGTGCCTCGTCAATGAACTTTCGAAGTGTTTCTAGCTCAACTGGAGATAGGGAATAAATGATTCCCAAGGGGGGACCCTCTCCCTCTATCAAGTCAATCTTGAGATCATACGGTCGATGATCGGCAAGGATTTCTGCTTTCTTCTTGCTGAAGACGTCAGAAAACTCGTGATATTCTGATGGAACGCCATTGAGATTGGCTGTTGGATCAGGATTTGGGGAAGCGTCAATGATGGAAGCAGATCTTCCTTTTGGAAATACACATAACTGAAAGATCTCCTCGTTGCCTAGTTTGCACAAGTGAGTGAATGCAGAAGCAGGGACTAGGTCGATAGGTGAGTCTTGTTTGGATGTTGGAGGGGTGTCCACACGATCAGATTTTGGGATTCTGGAGACCACAGAGGCGGATTTCGTGGAGTGACGTCAGAATTGAATCTTGCTGCTGAGGAATGCAGAATGATATACTACTCAATACCCAGTCAATCAATGGATTGTAGCAGGTGAGCCAGTTGTGTCCTAGCACGACAGAGCAGCTAGAATCAAGTGGTGTTACACACATAGCAACAACCTGATTTTCGCCAGATGGAAAGCGGATTGGCATATCGATAGCCTGCATGATTGAGATGTTAGAAGTGCCATCGAAAAGTTTTAGCGGAATTTGCGGGATGTTGTGGAACTCCAGCGGAAGCTTGGAAGCAAATAAAAAGTCTATAAAACAATGAGTGGAACCGGAGTCTACGAGAGCTTGAATGTTAGTATTCGGAATAATGTCGGAAGTCAGTTGTATAGTAAGAGAATTGGATTTTGAAAGAGTGGAAGCATTGAGTCAGACCTCAGAAAATGCACAGATGGAATCAACACAACTCTGGGTCTGTGCGGAGGTCTCAGAGCTGCTTATTATTTTTTTGAATCCGTAACAGCCACAGATTCGGCCTTGGACTCAGGTTTGCTTGAAATTGCGGAGGCCATGTGGGCCTTCAATTGAGCATTAAAAGAGGTTGATTGTGGACAGTCCTTTGCGATATGCCCAGGTTTCCCACAAAACATGCAAAGGTTTTGGTCCATGCGTTGCTGTCTCTCCTGTTGCGTTAGTTTTCTGTCTTTTCCGAGTATATTGGGAATATCCAGAATTTTTTGGAAATTCGACATGGAGGACTGAGGTTTGGTAGAGGAGGTGGAAGCCAAACTGTTGTTGTTGTTTGTCCTCTTCTGCGATTGGTTCAATCGGGATTCCTGCTTGTTCGATTTGCTGCTGTTACTGGAGTAGTTATTGTTGGAAGTGGTGGCGCGGTTGACTTCGCCTCATCATTCCCAATAACGGCTGTCGATGGTTTGCGCGAGTTGTCGGTGTTCCGGAAGCATGTCGGCTTTGTCTCAGGTTGCAAGAATATCTTTAATATGATCGGGAAGTTTAGTATAAAAACTCCTACAAAGGGTGGCGTCGCCCCAATTGACTCTAGCAGCTAGGCAGTTGAACTCTACGATGAACTTTGTGATGCGTTGGTTGTCACGCATTCAGAGATTGTCAAGTTCGGTTTCCACATCGCCGATGGGATCGTAAACTCCAAAATTCTCTCAGAGTACCATTGTAAAGTCCCAATAGTTTGTAAGCCAGGGCGGGTCTTGGAAGGCATCATTGTCTAAGAGTTCAGGCTCGAAAAAATCTAAAGCCGTCCCTTTTAAAAAAGAGATAGCATAAGTAACTTTCACTTTATCACTGGAAAAGGTCTGAGGACAATCATGGAAGTGGAGCTTGGATTGAAGGAGGAAGGGATGGAGTTTTCAGGAATCCAATCTGTCAAAGGTGTTGGGTTCGCGGAGCTTGGTTTTTCCGGTTTGACCCTTGTTCGGAGTTCCCATGTACTTGGCTATCTGTTTTAAAGCTTTTAACATAGCCTTCCCCTCATCTTCTTCATTGTCATCGCCATCCTCGTTGTTGTTGATGTTGTCGTCATCACCGGGGTTGTCTTCTGGTTCGTTATTCAGGAGGCTAGATCCAGGGTCTGTGATTCCTGTGACAGTACGGGATCTGGTAGAAGGCATAAGGAATGGATCAAGAGTTTCAGTTCAAATATACTGTTATGAACTGGATTTCTTCTCGTCGGATGTCGGAATTTGTCAGAATGTTGGAGTTCGGGATCGAAGTTGGAAATCAAGACGTACGGACATTGGCTTCAACTTATAGGTTGCACCCTCTTGGATCCTTCATGTCCTGGTATTTCAGAAGGTCAGAATGTTGGAGGAGTCGGACAAGATCAGAGAGTCGGATAAGACTTAGAGATGGAAGTGAGAAGTTATTGAGTCAAGGTGGGTCAATATTCGAACTGAGTAATGAGTACATGGAGGAGTCGTATATAACAAATTGATACAAATCCGAAACAGAGCGAAAACGGGATCGGGGTAGAAAGTAAATATGGACATAGGACCGAGATGTAGATCTTTGATGAAAATGACTAAATATAGATGGGATGGAGATAAGCAAAAAACAGGTGGAGGAACTCGGAAATATGAATTGGAATATATCAGAGAAAAGCGGAAAAATTGGGAATGAATCTGGGTTCTAACAAGAGGAGACAGCATCCCCAATGGTGTCCTTTACAGTTGCCAGGTGAGTATGTTGTATTGTTGAATTGCCACTTCAGTTGGATATTGCTGTTTTGCATCTATTGATGCCATGATATTTTAATTTCCTATTATTGCAGCAGTGTCGGTTTACTTTTGGAAATGAATCCAAAAGACAGTGGGTAGCGGTGTCATCATTGCACAGCTACTAACACTGGTGTTCAGCTCAATGCACTTTGCTATCAGCAGCAACCAAGGTAGAACGAAGACAAAGATGATGATGTAGCAGTGACAATGATGATGACATAATACGATGATGTAAGCATAGACAAGATACAACAGCAAATGTCACATGATTGAGAAAGCTGGCCTTAGATGTAGTAATAGACTTAGACTTAGACTTAGACAAGTGAATCCAACTGAAAGAGGTGAATTGGGGTACACTAAGGCGAAACAGGCCTCATATACATGAGCAGAACAACAAATGATGCAAGTATGCCATACAATGATGTCATCAACAGCAGACAGGAAAAATGACTAACGGCAAGAGGCAGAAAACCAAAACAGGAAGGTTGTTCATAATGGAATGGAGAAATGAGTCAGGTGGTCAAAGAAATGAATGGAAATGTGGCAGTGAATTGGAAATAGAAGCCAGAAATAGAAAAGAAGTGAGTCACAGACAATAGATCATGTCGAACAATTGGAAATAAAAGTACAAGAAAGAAGCAAGTAAGTCATATGAAGAAAATGAGTCATATCCATCTAATAGGATTCCGGTTAATTGTCAAATATCTCCAAGGATGAGCAAGTGAGTTACTTGACTTGATGATGATTCAGAAACATGTGAACCAATCACAACACTTGGATATGAGTCTCCTCCAGAGAGAGAACAAAGACAAGTTCTGCTTGATGAAGTCCTGGGGCACATAACCGTAGCACCTCTCTGTTCCTTGTCCATGCTCTTTGATATGCCAGTTATTCCTGAACACGATATGATGCCAACCATTTATTGGTTCAAAGTTTAGGTTGAAGCCAATGATGTAGAAGGGTGCATGGAAGGTTTGGTCGAATACCCATATGCAATTGTGAATGTGATAAGGAGGATATGAGGGGAATACTTGGAATGGACCTTCAGGAGATTCAACATAAAGATGATAATACCAACAATATGCGACAGATGGAGGAGGATTGGATAAATGAATATCAAGGGGAGAACGTCAGTTTGGAAGTTCAATCCGTGGTCCAATGTGTATGTCTGGCTCCATGATTGACTGTAAAGAATCATGGGAGAGTGTGGTGGCAGTGCTGGATGGCATATCAAAAATAGAATTGATGAAGATAGAATGAGTGTGGAGATGATGCATCTGGCAGACTGGAGGTAGCACAGCAGATGATGGTCTGGAAAAAGCTGATGAAGATAGGCATGTGTGCAGTGAGCGTCTTTTGTAGTGTAGTAGGTGCTGTTGAGTATCATGCTTGTCAGCAGTGATCAAGGATCCACTGGACCTACAGTTTGTGCTAGCAGGTCCATGTACCATGGTGTCAGGTACTTACTACAGCCAGTGTCTGAAGAGAGTGTGTGATTCTCTAGTGGATTCTGTAGCTCATTGTTTACTTACTAAAACATGGTTTGTTCATAATCTCCCCACAACCTACATTTTTGAAATACATATTTTCAAGCATTTTGCCACACCATGCACTAGTAGATTTTTTTCCTGTCCTACTGCACTGATTTTTAGCTCATTTCATTGAGAAACAAGTGAGAAATCATGTTCGTGAGTAGCGAATGTTTGGGTGGAGTCAAAAACAATGTGTGCCTTATGTAACGCAAACAGCTGTAACTTGTCTCATAAATATAAAGTTTAGTTGTGATTATATGTGAATTTAAACTTAATATAAAAAGATAACATTTAAACCTAAGTTCAAACCAGGTTTATGTAAATACTGAAAACCCTAGTGTGTTAGTAAGAAAGTTTGGAAAAAGCCTGAAAGTGGGACATAAATGATTCCAAACTCTGCTAATGCTACATTATGTGTAACTGACACAATCTAATAGGTTTTGTCAAGACCAGAAGATAGCATGAGTGCCGACTGAAGATAAAGAGCAGACCAAATATGTGCATACACAGTGGATTAGGACAAACCACCATGTATATACATGATTATCTAAGCAACTATAATAGTTGCTGCACCCAGAGCCACACCAGCTCTTGACACCCCCACTTGGAGAAGGGGTGCAGCACAAACAGAAAAAGAATAGATGTGAGAAAAAGAAAAGAAAAAACATCCCCCACTGTGAGAAATAAGCCCCCACTGACGAAGGTACTCAAAACAAGTTAAAATATGAATCCCAGCCTCTAAAAATGTCTCTGCACTGTGACAATGTTTGCATAATCACTGAGGCCAGATGTATTGGTGTTGGATGACAAATTGTCATCATAATGTTTGACAGCGGTATGACTCTCAAACAAGCATTGGGGTTTTCATCATTTCTTTGCCATCCTAATGACCTTGTCCTTGACACTTTGAGGCATATTGGCAATGCAATGTGAGGATCAATGGCTTGGCCTACCACATCAATGACAAATGTCCTTGTTGCTCAGATTGAGCCAAATGCATGTTGTCTGAATCACTGTCCATGTCTGAGCTCAAATATTTTTTCTTTCGATGTTTTTGGCTTCAACCGGTTGTTGCCATGTTTTGCATGCATGGCACTTTTGGATGGTTTGTCATCCAACTCTCCAGTGAGTGCTGACTTCATGTCTTCTTGATCAGTCAGGGCTTTCTTGACTGCTGCAAGTGACAGCTCAGATGTTTGCGTGGTGAAGAGGGTGTGAACAATAGTGAAGGATGGATCAAGATTCATGAGAATTGAATTGACTATGTCTGTAGCAGCAGGTTCATGGCCAAGCGAAGTGAGTGCTTCAACCACAGTAATGATATCTTGAATGTATGTTGATATGGGCTTCACGATGTCATGTGTCAGGTTGTAGAAGCATTTTTTGAGTTAAAAACAGGTTGCATGTGAATCTTTCTCACTGGAGGCAAACAACAACTTTCTGAGTCAGAAAATCATTCAGAAAATCTTCAGAATCTGCCATGTTTCCTGAGGATTTTCTGGGGACAGAAAACTGCTAAAAAAAACCTATGGTTTTTAGAGAGTTTTCTGTCCCCAGAAAAACTTCATGAAATTCTAGAAATGTGTCCCAGAAAATTGTACAAGAAATACTTGCCAAAACTAATGATTTTCTGATGGTTTTCTGAATCCAAGAAACTTAGAGAATATTGTGGATTTCCACAGGTTTTTCTGCAACCAGGAAAGCTTGCTAAAATTCTCAGAAAATATTGAAGAAACCCTTGCAGAAAACTATGGTTATTTAAAAGTTTTCTGATTCCTGACAATTTCCTGATTCAAAAAACTCATTTATTGAGTTTCCTTGATCAGAAAACTGTTAAATAACCATGGTTTTCTGCAAGATTTTCTGCAAGATTTTTGCAAGCTTTCCTGGTTGCAGAAAAACCTGTGGACCTCCACAATATTCTCCAAGTTTCTTGGACTCAGAAAATCATCAGAAAATCATTAGTTTTGGCAAGTATTTCTTGTACAATTTTCTGGGACACATTTCTAGAATTTCATGAAGTTTTTCTGGGGACAGAAAACTCTCCAAAAACCATAGGTTTTTTAGCAGTTTTCTGTCCCCAGAAAATCCTCAGGAAACATGGCAGATTCTGAAGATTTTCTGAATGATTTTCTGACTCAGAAAATTGTTGTTTGCCTCCAGTGTCTGGTATTGGCTTTGAGACTCAGCCAGACTGCATTCACCATTTGCAGTGGTGATGTATGCTTGAAGTGCATGGAACAAATCACATTGGACGAGATGGTCTTGTACAGTGCTGATCTTGCCCAATGGTCTGCAGCAAGCCATGCCGAATTGTCAGTTGTCAATACTGACATGGATGACATGCCATTGATGTGCAACATGAAATCAGTGTCTTCTCTGAATGTCATGTTGAATTAAGTGACCCATGATGCATAGTTATTGCCATTGAACTTGTTCTGTTCATCAAATGTTTGAAGGAGCTCAAAAACTGTTGGCGGCATGGTGGGTGTGTGGTGCGAATGAAGTGCGAAAAAAGTGTTTTGAAAATTGATGTTCTAGTGTGCACAGGCGAGGCCCATAACCTGTCACGACTGGAAGATAGCGCGAGTGCTGACCGAAGATAAAGAGCAGACCGAATATGCGCGTCCGCAGTGGGTTAGGACAAACCGCCGTGTATATACGCGATTATCTAAGCAACTATAATAGTTGCTGCACCCAGAACCGCACCAGCTCTTGACACGTTTGTTCGTGTCCCACCCTGGTCCCTATGTTTTTGAAAATCATTACTCCGATTGTATAATTTGCAGGGTAATGCTGTTTCCCACTAGGGTTCAATGCACACTTCAACTTTTAGTTTTGCTCTTTTCTTGTTTATTGTTAGTTGCATTTACATAATAGACCGTCACCTGCCCTACCGGTATTCATGCAGGAGGTGCCGGAGAGAAATTTGTGTTAAATATTGGACCTACTTTGCAGCTTACACAGCTGGGGTATCAAAGGGAGCGAAATCGCGGTTCGCAAATGGAAGTCAACGAAGTAAGCAACTTCCAGTTCCGTGGCGCCTCTTATACACCGACATTCCCCTTTTCCTAATGTGCATCCTCCTTTTCCTGATGTGCATCCCCCTTTACCTGATGTGCATCCCCCTTTACCTGATGTGCATCCCCCTTTTTCTGATGTGCACCAAGATTCTTCCCCGGAAGTGGAAGCAGGCCTGCGGCTGCCCTATTACCGACGGGGGTGTCGTCTTCTCCTCTTATTGCGTCGTCGCCGGCGGGCCTGCGCTCCGAGAACGTTAGGGGAGATAAATCTGGTGACGCGGTGTTCTCAGGTGCCTCGTTCCCAGCCCCCGCCTTGGGGATGTCAATTGACAATTTCGGTGGGAGACTGTGGTTCTTCTCGTTTGTTGACGCCCTACCAGATCTGATATTTGTCGTTTGCTTTCCATCACTATCTAGGACCTCGCTCGGCCCATCAGGCGTCCCGCCACGCTCTTGGAGCTATATCGGCTGCGTCAACTATCGCACCAACACATGCACGAGGTTCTTACTTGTGCGAGCGGTAGGCCACGTAATACTGGTGCGGCGAAGGCCACTTGAACCACAGCAACAAAGACCGAAACGATAGCCAGGAAGCGCATTTGGTGAGAGCGAGAGAGGGAGATAAAGGAAGGTGATGCGTTAAGAGTACAAATCAAATTGGAAAGGACAGTTGATAATAAATTGGAAAGGACAGTCGATGATGACTTGGAAAGGACGGTCAATAATAAATTGGCGCAAGCTAGACGCATAGGTTGGCAAAAAAAAGTGAGAATGAACAGTGAGCAAAGAAAGCGAGGTGGACGTACTGCACAGCACTCTTCGAAGAAAACAACAGGGAGAAAGGTCGAGTACATAGATTGACTTGGCTATATAACTTACAGTCAGCCCTTGAAACCCCATGGGCCATATGAGGGACGCTGCCCCGAGACTCGGGCGAATTTCCGAAAGTAGCGTATATTGGCTATAAGCACGGGCTGCAATGCCCTTGATGTCTCTTGATGTATGTATGCGTCAGGAGACGCCGCTGCAAGAGCCTCCGGTGGCTTTGAGTCGATCGTCGCGACCGCATGAACAGGGCGAATTTCCGTAGGTAAGTTTTCAAAAACTGTTCAATTTGCTAGCCATGGCTCCAGCTTCGACTTTCGTAAAGAGAGGTGCCACCGTGTGCGATCGGTCTGCGCGGGTTGGGGTGCGTCAGCTCAGGTGCTACTTAGTCTTTATGTAAGTACACGCGGCTGCAAACCCGACCTCGAGGTTCCGCTCCGGGAGACCACCGGCTGGTGAGTGCGTGGGTTGGGCAGCTTGTCAGCGAGGTGCCAGTGTGGTCAAAGATGTGTCGTACAGGGGGCTACGCTGACTGCACAGCTGACGAAGCTGAGTCGAGATCTGGATTGGGATGGATTCTTCGTAGGGATGGGCGGAAGAATGGGACAGAACAGGCGGGGAGCAGAGCAGGAAGCGGGGAACAGGAAATCCGTCCACAGGTGCTCCACCTGTAGCGTGGAGCGGAGCGGTGTGCTTACGGACCTTGCGGTGCATGTCCGGCGGGCGCCGCGACGCATCTCCGTCGCTCTACTTTCCTCCGGATTCACGTCCATGAATCCATTCCATGGCTCAATGGGGGTCCATGGGGACGTGCACTGACGCAATACCCCACGATCCACTATAAATCCATCTGATTCCATCTGCATCCCATCCCCGCCACCTCCCTCCGTTCTGAATACAACCAACAACCTGTTGCAATAGCCAGCATGACGAGTCCTCAAGGCCTCACCGATTACTAGGGACCATTCGAAGCCAGATTCACACCCAAATGTAGGATATGTTGAATGTTGTCTCATATAGACAGTTTAGAATGGCTAGCCGCAATATTGATAGTGATTATACTTGCCTTTCTACTCTTGACAAGTAGCTGATTACTTTATTTGTCGTTTTCGCTATAGCTCGCTCTGTCATGGTCGCAATAGCTGTTTTTCCTTTTCGCCATATCCATTGCCTTCGCTCAACACATTCTCTCTATAAGGGGCCTGCTACGACTTACCTGAGCTCATGCCAGAACCGTCCGAAGATGGCGTGAGACCAAGCGCATGTGCGTGAATTGTGAAGACTACGTTTGGGTAGAGGTGCATTTACTATACTCGTCCAGTGTGTTTATTTACAAAAGTTATATATATATTGGGGGGTTTTTGGGTTCACATTTCGTTGCAAAGTATTTACTTGTACAATGAAATATGAAACCTACCGCCACCCCATTAAATTGGTCCTTTCAGTCCTAGGTATTTACCCGCACTGATAACCGTCAAGGTTGCCTCGGTGGACTATTGAGTGCCATGTTAGACTCATTTGCATGTACAAAGATTGGGCATGCTTACCAGTGGAGTTCACAGTCGATCGTTATGACTCGGCATGACGGCAAACAGCTTGATCTTATCAACCCAAAGGAGAACTCTTTCACAGTGCTGTCCCCCGACTACTCCTAAGGCAAAATGTAAACTACTATTGGATTGTTAAGTACCAAACAAATATTGAGAGTAGATTAGCCACGACAAGTGTGCGTTTTGAACTCTTCTAAAGGGTATGCCGCAAAACAACGGTCACAGAACTCAAGTTTTTCCAAGTCATTGCGAGATGAACCTGAATTTTGTGATGTACTGGAATCGTTTGGTCCAGAAATCAACCCTGACGCCACAGACGAGGACAGCGATACTAGGGATAAAAAACGAGTCGGGCCACGACCCTTACCACGACGTCCAATGCTCGCCAGCAATTATGCAAAACTGATGCACAACTGCAAGAGCTTCACACGACCTTCAAGGGGCTCCAAAATCAAAGTTCTGGCACAGTGTCTACTCCAGACCTCAAAGAACCAGCAGAAATATTTGACCGTCAAATGCTAGATTATAGAAATCGAAATATTACCGCGCTCTCTAGTGTACATTCACGCAGCCCCCTTGCCTCGACATTGCCGCATCCCTACTATAGCTCCCAAACTCCAATCTCACCCCACCCCCCACCCTCACACTCGCTCATCCCTCTACCATCCACCCACCTGGTCGTACCTCAAGGGGGAGACTGGTACCAGCTACCGAGTGTTGTTGGACCTGTACCATACCAGCCACCTATAATGGCGCCAGCCACTCATGTTGCAGACTATTATGAGCGGTTCATGGGACAGTCATCCTATGCTTCCGTTGCTCCACAACCTGACAAACAGCGGAACGTTTCGTTTGGTGGGATCGGACGTGCACACATGCAGGAACGTTGAAATATTCGTTAGTTAAAATATATAGCGGTACAATTATTTGAATTTACCTTAGATATTCCATAGTGAGCGACAATCGAGAGAGCCTGGGGGGCCATAGCAGATAGGCGTCCGGTCCGTCGTTGATAAGATCATGCCCTGTGCCGTCATGCCGAGTCATAACGATCGACTGACCACTGTTACCAGTGCCTACTTTCTATTAGAATTATGTAGGAAAAATATTAAATCCCAGATCAGGTCCGGCCGTATTGCCGATCATCGGCTTTCCTTACCAGGACCTTATCTGGCAAAAATAAATCTGACGGCAGTCTGATCTGGATTACGTTAGGCTTGCGGCATCCTGACCAAGGGCTGGTATGTGACTATGTCAATTCTAAGCGTCAATCACGTGACGCCTTGGGTTTTGTTGACAATATGGGATGCACAATTATCCTGAAGAGAACGTCGTCAACCTCTCATCTTATTCCCCACACCATCATTTGGGTGCCAGGAGATTCAAATATTAATAATTCAGATATTACAGCAGTCAAAAATGGTCCAAGTAAGTATTAATATCTTTTTTTCAGAATTTGAATTTGTCATCTAATAATTATAATATTGCCAGAGCTCCTGGGGCCATATAAACTGTTCATATACCAGGCATCAACACGTCAGTTTGAGCCAGCTGACTTATCGTCTCCCATCTATGTCAGCGTCGTATCAAATTCGGAATCCGGGAGCGGCCGACATGATGACAATGATTCCAATAAGCACGACAATTCAGAATATTTGATACCTACAAGGCCGAATACCCCCATCGGAGATACATCCCCACGCGACGTTAACCCACAGCGTATTACAAGGCAAAACGCCCACATTTGGGACTAAGCGACGACGATTGACGGTCCAGGGAAATTACTTAACAATTGTGTCACTTTTGCAGGCTGTATACTATATTCTCAATAAAGATATATGTGTTGATTCTCAGGTGTGCACGTTCCACAGAAAACCATGCAAAGCGCAAACCTCCAAGCTGAATCGTACAATGCGCCTGTTTCCAATGATGAGCCTGAAGGTAACTGTAACCCTTCGCCCTCATATATGCATTCAGAAGTCTTTCCCCGTCCTTCTGCCAACTTCCTGGATCCACTGATCGTTCTAGCGCTATTGCTCTTGACGAAAAACATCCTGAGCAAACCTCCCCTGCTCCTGCCATGACCCCTTCTAGCTCCGTCAACTGGCCGGCTCTCATCCCATCCCGTCTGACTATGGGCTCTACTTTCAATGGCAGGATTCAGACTTGTGGCACGGAACATACCACCACGCAAACATGCCTTCGTATCCTGTCAACTACTGGACGATTCAGAATCTCGTGAAAACCAGCACATAATATGCATCAGGGGGTTCTCGCAACACACAAACGCATGCGAGCGAAAACAGCTCAGTGTTGAGGCTGCAAAACAGTGGAAAATTAAGAAACGAAGTACGTCCCGTATTAATTCTTTGTCAAACCAAACTCATACAGGACCCTTCGTCTATAGTGGAATGGCTGACGGTGCGCATCGGCACCCTTGAAGTCGACAATGTCAACATTGATGACTCGTCCGAGTCTGGTCCAGAATCTTCAAGCCAAGTTCAAGATTTATTAATATCTACAGGCATTGACACCCAAGAAGCACAGTTCAACAGTGAGTACAATATTCACTGGCATGTCTTGCTAACAAATTTTTTTATTATCTAATTATCTAGCAACTGTTGATGTCCGAAACAACTCGATGGGGATCTCTGTGGAGTTGGAGGATTCCGACCCTTCGTCTTCTGATCTGGAGTCAGTTTTTGATTCAGAAGAGCCGGCTCGCCGCCCATCTATTTCATCAACTTACATTGAGATTGTGCACCATCCCCACAGTGGCCTTGAGCCAGAATATAGATTTCGTGACCTCGGATCACCCACCAAAGCACCTCTTTCCACCCCACCTCAGCTTGCACATGGGGAGAGACCCTGGGCTCCTTTCAAAACACGTGCTGACTTTGAGTTTGCAGAAACTGCAGTCCAGTCAGCAATGGGTGCAAAAACAATCAAGAAACTTATTCGAGGAATCAAACATGACTGGACTGATACAGGTCATTCCAAGCTCACTTAT
>MU134610.1:20876-103502 GCA_015039355.1 Ramaria rubella
ATTCCCTTTTGATCTTATCCCTGTCTGTTTCATCTTGATCCCCATATTCACTCCAATTTCCAGAACTCTGTATCACACACCATTATCTCTTCTGGTTTCAAAATCCCGCATATTCCTTTAAATGTGCTTTTCCTTACTCAAGCTTTTCCTTAGCTTGTATATCGACTTTTGACCCACCTTATATCAAATTCGACCCAACCATTCTGAGTTTGTATATTAGTACCTCCTTCTATATCTTACTTTGTATATTGTTCAAATGTATAATGTCCTTATACAATTGATCATTATATCAATATCCCAAATAGTCTGATTTCAAACATCTTATTCCAATTCTCCAAAAATTTGCTCCTTTGATTATACTTGCTTTTCTGTAAAGCCATACCTCACTTGATATTCATTTATCGTTACCTCTCGTCCTTCTCCGCATTGATTATTCTGAACTCCAAATATCTGCATTCTTCTGCTCATCCAATAAGTCTTGACTCATCTGTCTGTTACTGATCTTCTATACAGACCCAACCATCAGTATCCTGATAATTCTGACCGGTCAAGAAATCTGAAATACCAGGGCACTAGAAATCCAAGAGGGCACAACACATAAGTTGAAGCTGAGGCCTGTGTAGATCCATTTCGGTTCTCCAATCTCTGAGCCTTCCAATATTCCACACATTTCCAAATATCATGATATCTGAACTCCGGTCAAGGAGAATTCTGATCAAGTCTGACAGTGTCCAATCCAGTCCATAACAATATTGACATTTAAGAATATTTTTCCAAGTGTGAGGCAGGTGTATACCCAAACAAGATCTTGACGCTGTGTTAGATCCCAGATCTGACTTCTGTAATTCCGACCTTTTCCATTATTTTGATAAGCCTTTTCCGCTTAACTCCGATATACCCCCATTTATCATTCTCAATCACAATTCTATTTTTATTATCCCCGTACGTCTTATCTCAATCTCCATATTTGCTCCGACTCCGGAACTCCGTATCACGCACCCTTATCTTTCGTCTCCGATTTTGGAAATCTGTATGTTCCTTTAAATACGTTTTTTCTTGATCAAGCTTCCTTAGCTTGTAAATATCTTTCTATCTCTCTTTCTTATATTCTTCGCACATCCCGTTACACTATCTTGTCATCTTGATATAACTTGATTTTGTACACCCGATATATCCTGCTTATTCTATATCAATATCCTCCATTACCCTTCATTGCTCCAACTTCCTCCTACAATAAGGCCTCTGACCTTGTTCGGTATTCCTTCTATCCCGATTTATCCATCCACCCTGGTCACTCCGATCATTCCAATTATTCCGACTTGGCCTTATGTGGCACTCCAAAAATCCCCCTTAATTACACTCGCTTTTTCATAAAGTTAAACCCTTACTCAATATTGATTTATCGTTACCTCTACCCCATCCCCGCATTGACGACTCCAATTCCAAATACCTGGAAACCCCGCTCGTCCCTGATAAGTCTCAGCATAACATTTGGCACTGATCCTTCCGAAATAAGAACCCCGATAATTCCTTCTGGTCCTCAATCCAAAATACCAGGGCACTAGAAATCCAAGAGGGCGCAACCCATAATTTGAAGCCAACACCCATATAGATCAGTCTTCGGATCTCCGATCTCCAAGTCATCCGATATCCCATGCATTTCCGAGTATCGACTCCCGACTTCGATCAAGGAGAGTTCTGACCAAATCCGACCTGACTCCAGGAATCTGGCCTTTAACACGCTGCATCAATGCCACCACGTTGTGGTCATGAAAACTGCATAAGGTTGGGGAGCCTGGATGACATGCATAGTGTTGCCGTGGGTTTGGCTTGGTTCCAGCTAAACCGAGAGCCAAGCTGAGTTTTAGCTGAACTGAGCTGAATTTTTCAAGCCAGCTGCACTTTCTCTAAACAGCTCAAATGAGTGTCTTCCTTTACATTATATTTAAGGTCCTAGAATAATTGTACTAGATACAAAGAATTATATTCTGTAATAAAATATCCTTTAACTGCTCTTGGGAATAACCATGAGCTCGTCAAAGCATCACGGCTCGGCTTGTAGCCATTGGGATTGAAGCTGGCTTGTCCTGGGTCGGCTTGGCTTGGAGCCAAAACCAAGCCGCGGCAACACTAGACATGCATGCTGGCAGACGGACAAGGTGTAATCCTGGATGATGTGCATGCCAGCAGACAGACAAGGTTTAATCCAGGACTTCAGCAGGGCAAATTTTAGTGTCAAATATCTCAGGGATGAGGCGTTGACACTGTGGTGTCATGGAACAGGTGGGAAACCACAGGAATAACATAGAGCACATGCCATGTAGGAGATTTTGAGTCAGTAATATTAGATAAGAAGAGAGTCTGAATCTGTGAGATAGGAGGTCAGGAAGAATGATGTTACATCTGGGAGCTGATTGTTGATTACTAATTCCAGATTTGGCGCTGGGAGTTTAAATTCAGTAACGTCACGTGACGGTGTCACTGCAGTTTTAACACCGACCATTGACCACCGGCCATCGGCCACTGACCATCGACCATGGCATCCACGCTTTGCACTGTCTTCCATGTGCCTCCGGATGGAGAAGATAGCGAAGAAGACTTCACAGCCAACCTGAACCCCGCAGACGCTAATCTCTCTGACTCTGGTGGTGGAGACTGCGCCATAGACGCGTCGAAGGAGGGCAAGGGTGTAACGTCCTATAAGGTATGAATTTATACTCTGCTAACTACCCATTCATTTACGTCCTCCAGGGCATCTGCAGTGAACAGGCCCGAGTACATGAAATGCATGCAGAAATGATTGCACTTAAACATGAGCTGTCAGGCCTCAAAAACATAGACTTTGTCAAAGAACTGCCAGGGACGTACTCTAAACCCAAGGAAGTCAGAAGAGCTCGTAGTGTGAGTAGATCACAGCGTGAAGACAGCCTCATCGTCAACGGAGGAAAGTTCACAATCATGCACATGCTTTGGATGAGCAACGTGCAGGAGTTGTTCCAGACAAAACTCAATGTAGACTACACACCTATGGATTGTTTCAAGCCTGGCATTGAGTGGAAAAGACAAGGCGAACAAGCAGACCTACGTGAAGTGTTCCCTATACAGTTTCACAGCGATTTCGAGGACAATTTTCTCCATCCCACCGTACGTTTGTTCCGCTTTTCTTTCTTCTTAATACTTACCCACAGCACTAGTTCAATTTAGGGATGAGCAACAAGTGTTCGAACAGCGCGTCAAGGATCCGCAACCGTGTCAGCCCTCGCATATTCAACTGCCAACTGGATCAGTTTTCCCAACCAGAGTGGCGCTATGAGAACTGCCGGGAACTTATTGGATGGCAAGCAGGCGTGAACGGTCCTGCGTTCTATTCGCCGCTTGCTCCTATTCTCTATCGCGACTACGAAGGCCGGCATGACGTGAAAAAGGTGTTTTTGAATCAAAGCCTTTTCGATGTAGGTGTTTTTTCTTTCTCCCCTTTCTTATTACTAATTGTTTCTTTAGATTTTCAATGTAATCATTTATGGTCCTGGGGCTCTCAACCAGGAACCAGGTGCCAAGAGCACGAAAGGAGCGGTAACGAACGATATAATCTGGGAACTTAAAGAAGTAACGCCGGGGGCTATCGCTGCCTCTGCCGTCTTTGTGAGTGATACATTTAATTACTATCAACATTTCACAAAAGACAATGTCACAGGCTCGTTTTTCTCTGTCGAACGACTTGTCGTTCCAATGCCAAGGGAGCGCAAGTGGCATCAACTACGAGGCGGACTTCAACACATATTTGAAGTCTTTGATTAGCGGCCACACTCAAAATCAGCATTCCATTAAGCAAATCTTTTCGATCTGGAACAACTATTTTTCCCAGGTATAATCCGAATAGAGGCCATTGGAGCAGTGCCGGCACACACCCTCGACAACGCGTTCACCGCACTCAATGAAGACAGCAGCGGGGACAAGCGAACCCCTGTCGTTCCTGCTACCCCTGCATCTGTTCCTGCCACCAATGCCTCCACCTCAGACTCTGCTGTCCCCGCCCCCCCAGACGTTGGTTTCACGCCTGCTCTGCCTTCCGCTCCCCCCTCTGCTATTGCTCCTCCCACCTGTACCACTCGCAGCCGCACTCGACTCACGACGCATGCTACGGCGCTAACGGCTGAATGCGAGGACAGCAATACTGCAAAAAAGAATAAGTCAAAGAAGATGTAGCCTTGTATTTGGAAAATACCTTGTCAAATAGAATTATAATTTCTCAATTTCATAGAATACTTAAGTGAAACATAAGAAAAACTTCAGCTGTGAAGCAACTTTGAGAATGGCCAGCGCCCACTTAAGCTCATTATGCCTTAGTGGTCATGATCTAGATATAATACATGTAGGCTAGTAGTTATATTATTGCTTCCATTGTTAGTTGTTATGTCTTTGCGCGTTTGATTCCCCCGGCCTGTACCACCATAGTTTGACCCAAGTGTGTTAAGTGTTTGTTTGTAATGTTAAGATTGTCTAGTGTTCAAATGTAATGTAAATTTATACTGTATGGTATTCTTGTAAGTCAACACAAAGACTTGTGTAGTATTTAGTATATAAGCACTGTCAGTAAACTAGTAACAAATCGTCAATACAAGATTAGAGTATACTACTGTGTATGTGCGCACAGTAGGATTATGTTTGACCCTTATCAGGGCTGATCGCGTCGTTGTAATCTTATCGGACCCGATTCAGTCGTGATCTCTTGATAGAGCGTGACATGTCTTATCATACTAGATTAGTTCCAAGGAAACTGGTCAGCTAACCCAAGTTTATCAGACTGCCCTGATGACCTAATGAGCCTGATAAGGCCTGATCTAGGATTTCGGGTTTTTCCGACTAATAAGGCGACTAGATGACTGTAGCCAGTCTCTTTCGTTCAGGCGCAGTAATAGCAACTGAGCAAAAGAGTACGCGTGTAAATTTACAAATGCTCGATAATGATTAATCTGAGTCAAAAGTAGTCATTCTCTCTTTCTGTGAGACAGCCATTGAAACATTAATATTACTGCTCAATGAAAGAGGTACACAACTACTCAAGTCGAGAGCAATCAAACTACACCTGCTAACCTCCACCAACCACGTATACGCGCATTGGGAAAAGCAAACTGCTAAAACAGAATCTTAATACTCAGGATAGACTCTTCCCACGGTGGGTAAGATACCCGCTTGGCATTTCCGGGGTTAAACGATTATGAAGGTATGGTTTCTTGCGAAAAAAGTTCTTTTGGTTTTGGACGACGAACCATATCGACCGTGGGCTTCCGAGTCGCGGTGTTGGGCCCAAACCACTTTGCGATCAGCCCCTTTTTGGGGGACGGAGGTGGCGGAGCTGATGCCACTGAGAGTTGCTGAACAAGGTCTTGTCGCCCCTGTTTGGGTGGTGGAACAAGTAATGATGATTCCAGCGGTTGAACCGGCCGACGGTCGGGGCGGTCAGGCAGTTTCAGCGAAAGAACGTCCACATGGCGTTCTGGAACTTTTTCGGCATGTTGGATTGATTCTGAATAACATAACTGAGAAATGTGCGATTTTAAACAGGTGTATAGAACCTACTTTGGGCCTCGCTTGTGTGGTGGGGTACTTGTTGGTTCAGCCTTTGGGAGTGTGAGAGGGGGTCGTCGCTGGGACGGTCGCCGAATACGATGTCGGAGAGTTGAGATCCAGAAGACTGGCCGGGGGTAGAAGATTTAGAAGATGTAGATTTAGATTTAGAAGATTTAGGAGACGTATGAGATTGACGCTCAGTGGGAGAGGGAGGTTTAGTCCTAGGTTGCAGCTTCCTATCTAACTGAGTAACCGCCGGTTCTGTAGTCACCCCGCCACGCTCTTGAAGCTACATAAGCGACGTCAATAATCGCACCAACACATGCACGAGGTGCTTACTTGTGCGCACTGCAGGTTACGGGTGATAACATTGGAGTGAAAAGCACGGAATACAGGTGCGGCGAAGGCCACTTGAGTCACAGCGAAAAGAACCGAAACAATAGCCAGGAAGTGCATTTGGTGAGAGCTCGAGAGGGATAAAGGAAGGGCGTTAAGGGTATAAATCAAATTGGAAAGAAAAGTCAGTCATAAATTGGCGCAAGCTGGATGCATAGGCAAAAAAATGTGAGAATGAAGACACGGTGAGAAAAAAGAAAACGAGGTGGACGCACTGCACAGCACTAGACTTTCAAGAAAACGACAGGCAGCGAGGAGAGACGGGTAATGCTTGGGTTACTATATAGGCTAGGTATAATACGGGCAGCCCTTGAAACCCCGCATGTATAAGTGCCCCAAGGCAAACAACCACATCGCGATCGATCCCGATCGTCGCGGCCGTCGCTACGTTGAGATTACATAACGAGCCTCTATAGCACCCCTTTGAGTCGATGATTCGATCGTCGCGGCCGCATGAAAAGGTCAAGTAACTCGGGTCTGCGTCACAGGCACAGTTGTCGGAGCCAATTGGGCGAATTTCCGTAAGTAAGGATTTTTTTTTTTAAAAACCGTTCAATTTGGTAGCCAGGCTCTAGCTTCGACTTTCGTAAAGAGAGGTGTGCAATCGATCTAGCTCGTGGGTTGGGGTGCGTCAGCTCAAGTGCTATGCGGGAAGGGAGGCTATTATAACTTGAAGTACATACACGGCAAGGCACGGGCTACAGATGACCTCCGAGAAGCTCCGCCCCGGGAGACCACCTGATCTCGCAAATCCGAGGGCGGTGTGGGTCGGGCAGCTCGGCGACGGGGTGCCAAATGTGTCGCTCACAGGGCTAGGGCTATGCTGACTGCAAAGCTGACGAAGCTTGAGTCGAGATCTGGATTGGGATGGATTCTTCTCGGGAGGGCGGGGGAATGGGACAGAACAGGCGGGGAGCAGAACAGGAAGCGGGGAACAGGAAATCACGTCGAGGCATCGCTGCCGGTGGAGCGGAGAGGTGTTGCGGCTGTAGGCTGTTATGGACCTTGCGGAGCATGTCCGGATCCGTGGCGGGCGCTGCAAGTGCGCCGCGACGCGTCTCGCCGTCTCCGTCGCTCTATTTTCGAGTTCGGAACGGCGTTCAGAATGGTCAACTCCGGAGCGACGTTGAAAGCTGCCGCTGCCCCTTGGCTGAGTTACAGATGGTCACAGTGACTCGGCTTGTCTTGCACTCCTGGCACAGCTCTTCACGCGAAGAGATGGTGTACCAGAGTGTACCCGCCGTCATAACGCTGCCGCCCCCGCTCATGAACTTTACCACCTCCACTTGCGAGCGCGGAGTCACGGTCTTGCAGTACCAAGTGCTCTTGGTTTCTTTAGGGGCTCGCACATGCTGTAACTCTATATAGTTACATGCATGCGTGCCTGGTGAGTTCCGAGTTCATCAAGACCATTAAACTCTTAGAAGGTGCGTGCGATTCAGCGGCGGTAGTGCGCGCGACTTCTCACGTGTGGTTTATACCAGGGTGGACGCAAGTACTGCGGCCAACCGTGTCTAAACTTACGAACGGGTCGCGTACTGCCAGCCGTGAAGGCACTCTGGTATGTTCGCCTGTGCTGGAGTGTGGACCTGCGCGATTGCCCTACAGAGAGACGGTGTTGATCCTGTCTACATAAAAGATATGATCACATTATCTCTCCTCAATCGAGGGCGTTCATATATCTGAACAAATCAGTGTCACTATATTTTCATGGTCAGGGCCATGGAATGCGATCATCTGTGTCCGAACGTATCACCTTTCAGCCTGCTACTCATGCCTCTCTTGCCGCAGAGTTTACTGCCCCAGGGCCTAGCCTATGCGGCAAATGCGGACAAGTGTTTTCTTCAGACGAGCTTGATTTTGTTTACAGCCTCAACGTTAGTTGCAGGTGGCCGCTTCTGCTGTTAAAATCGCGTCAGCCATTACAAGAGGAAGTCTTTTTGAAATCAAAGGGAGGTGCGAAGGCGGAGAAACAGAATTAGAGAGAAAAACAGTGCGTGTAGACCTTAATCTATTTCCGAAGCATGTGGTACCAGTGTTGTCTTGTGTTCCGACAGGAATACCCAATATTTGAATGTGTTTCGACTCTGTTGGTTAACACACCGTGTACATTAATAGAGCTTAATCTATTGAGTTGTTTCTACTTAAAAAAGTTAAGAATGAGTCTCCCATGCCACTTACAGATGTGCATTATATGTCAGGTGAAGACAATGAAGTGAAAAAAACCACACTGGTGACCGTGTTGAGAATAGCAATGTATGTAAAGATGGGATGGTCTATTTAGTTGTTTTGACAATTTTCCTGAACTCTCCTGAAGCTTAGCTTCTGAATGAACTGTGTTTTATAGAATTTAATGTAGCTGTTGAAGAAAGCGGGGGCGTATTGGAAGTTTTGGGTACCAACCCCCCGGTCCTTCCGTTCGGTCGCGTTGACCATCGCCTCCACCATCCCTGTGAACACGGGGTGTTCTTCATATTTCCCGTCAAGCACACCTTGGGAAAACTTCACGGCAGGGGACTCTTTGGCATCCTGGTGGTATATAGATGAGCAAGTGACACTTAGCTGCGAGTATCAGTATACACACCATGATCTCTGAGAGGCCTTGTGTGCGTGCATACAACTCTCCCAGTTCTTTGTTGTGATACTGCTTATTTAGATAAATGTAGTTGGCAGTGTCAGGGGCCACTGCTTTACGAAAGGCCTTGTCTCGCAAGATGGCCTGGCAAGGATCCGGTTGCAAACACTTGCTGTGTCTGGGACACATTGCGCCACCGATGACGAGCTCGTTGCTCTTGCCTCACAGATGCCTTTTTTTCTTTGGTCAATGCGTTGTACGAGCCCTTCGAGAGCATGGATAGGCTTGGGGCCCTGCCGCCCAAAGCCCCAGTACGGTCCAAGTACGCCTGAATT
Organism: Ramaria rubella; assembly: GCA_015039355.1. NCBI lineage: Eukaryota > Fungi > Basidiomycota > Agaricomycetes > Gomphales > Gomphaceae > Ramaria > Ramaria rubella. Next base: position 29,754 of record MU134610.1, read on the forward strand.
TTTGGAAGGTCCGTGACCGTGATCCCAGGACATGCTTTTTTGACCACCTCAGATTGGATTTGCGGCAGAATTGGTCCTGGATCTTCTGGGGCAAGAGTGGTAGCCCTGCTACCCCTCTTGAAAAATGCTGCAATGGTTTTCATGCCTACGGCTTTTGGTTGCTTCTGTTTTTGTCTCAGACGTTCGCCACATCCTCTTGACTTCTTTGTCCCTTCCAGATGCTCCTTGAAACACCGGGTATTGTATGGCTGTGTCATACGTTTCCACTCACCACATTTGGAATGTCGGACTTCAAGGGGGTTCCTTTTCATTAAACTCTGCGTCCCCATCCAACTCATGGATTTTACGGCAGAACTCGTTCCATTTCATATCGTCCAGTTTGAACATGCCGCTTTGCATCTCCCCCTTGACCTTCATTCTCAGCTTTTCTGACCGACTGATTCCTGAGGGGCCTGCAATCAACTCTGGTCCCATTGCCATGTTTCCCCCGGTTTTCAAACTGTGTTGGGACTCAGAATCTCAGGTACTTTTTTTTAAAATTTTTATATTACGTTTCGGTGACAGTCTGCTCTTGAGACCTGATGATGCCTGACAGAGCCAGGATGAAAGCGAGGAATGGGATGCCACCGATTTACGATTGTTTGCACCCTCCCATTCTGATGGCTCTGAACTTGATATCTTGGTACGTTTGTTTGACTCCAAATAGGGATCAGGGGAACGGCTGATCCTTTTCTTGACCAGTGCTACCATGTGGTCACGCAAGCCGTGAGGTGGTGAAGTAGGAGCCAGCAGCTGTACCCCCAACGGCAGCAGCCCCGGTGTCAAATCCTCCAGGTCAGGATCATCTGTGGGATGCACACTCACAGACGTATTTTTGTCTCGATCTGTTGCCATGGCCATATCAACATCACTATTCAGACCTCTCGATGAGATGGAAGATGGGGGTCTCGTGGCTACAGACTCCATTTCCGCATCAGAGTCGCAGTAACTGAAATCGTCGGACATGGTCGGTGATGTCGGTTTCCAGTTAGTGAGTGAAGTGGCCGCTTTGACATGACACTAATAGGAAGACAGGAATATCAGTATAGCACACATTATGCCGACTTGTAGGAGGTTCCAAACACCTACATCTTCATCATGTGCAGACACCACAGTGTTGAAAAGATCGTTGCGCTCGGTCACTTTGCTTTGTGGAGTCCACAATGCATCTCCGAAGGCACTGTGCGCACACGCGTTTGTCAGACAAATACCACAGGAATAGCCATCGTCTTGATGAGCGATGGCTAGGGTCGGTCCACGACTTTCCCATCTCTCTCCAAAATTTCTCTTCAGCCATGCTTGTAAGGCCTTATAGATGTGAACCAGTGGGGGGTATAAATGGGGCAGTGAGTCACCTATTCGTCACATCTTTCTCAGGTTCTCCTCAGCTTTGGCGACAAACTGTAGGTGTACCGTGACATATCTCATGACTTACAAAGTCAACACGAAAGGCAATCCAATGACTCTTGTTGACATTTACAGGGAAATATAGAATGTCATGAGTTCCATCTCTAAATGCCTTCGCGTACCGATTTAATGTTGGACTATCGGAAATGTGTGTTTGATATGCTGTCACTAACTGTTCCGCAAAGAGAACTTCCCCAAACAGACTCCCAGACGTCGGATTCGCTGAGCATTGGGCCCATTCTTGTAAGGTGAGCATTATTGTATCGATGATGGATCCTGTCAACCAATTGTCCGAAAGGACTGTGTTTAGATCCAATGTGGACATGTGACGACCAAGCACGTTTATTTGCTCATTCCAACTGACGAAATGCAACGACTGTTCGACCGAACTGATTGCTTCCGTTCCTCCCGGATTGAGCGTTTTATTCGTCTGGAGCCATCCCAATACATTCCGCCATGCCTCTTGGGCTGTCTGAATGTCACCAATTGCTCTCCACCACGCCACTACCCAAAACGGATACCGCGCAGAACCTTTGTAACGCGGGTCAATAAAAGATTGATGGCCATTGAGCCACTGTGGCCCAACGGCTGCTTCAAGCTGAGCCAAGAGACGGCCCTGGTGTAGGACGTGTCATAAGCCAGTTGGGATCATTGTTGGGGGTCGCACGGTGGAAAAAGTTATCTGGTGGGTGATTCAAGATGATGGTATTGCTTGACTCCGGTAACTTGAGAGCGAGGAATTCCATTACCGAAAGGCTTCCATTTGGAATCATTGTCATGTATCTCGAAGGGATGGCCAGAACTGAATCAAGGCCGACTTGTAAATCTGGCAGGACAGGCTGAGGCCACTCTTTTCCCATCCATTTGGACGGTTCGAAGACCGGCTCTGAGCATGGGTCGATGATATCCATCCGGACCTCACGCAATACTATTAAGAGTGCTTTTAGCATCGAAGAGGGACACATGGGACAAGAACAGGACTGTTCCGTTCCGCACCTTCGAAGACAGTTGGATGGCTTTGGATAACTACACTGAACAATTTCCTTATATTCATTTTGCCAGTAGATCTAGATATACAGCTAAGTAAGTACTAGTACTGCTTAGCTACGGGCATGGAATGCCTGAAATACATATTTTGTCGAGCCTAATGACGAACCACATGCGCCCTGGGGCACCTATCAATGCTCGTTTGACTAAGATTCGTCCGACCCAGACCTAGGCGCCTCCCCAGCAGGCCGAGGATTCGTCCGAACCTTGCCTCAGGCCGTGCTTGCGCCAAGGACCTGCCAGGCCTTGAGAGGGGTTTGGTCCATTTTTCATCCGACACCGGATCAGGGATGTATAGGGACTTTCGGGGGTCCTACAAGAACTCACATACTCTTACATATGACACAAGCTGTTTGCACATCCCTATTCCACGGAATAAGCTGCGGAATTAATCAGGTGCGTGACTTGAGTTTGAGCGTTCAACTCAAGTAATTTCATCATGTTTCAGGTAAAAATGGCATTGAACACCGTACCCATGTAGTAGACAATGAAGCAAAGTGGGTGAGAGTGATCCACTTGTGAACTAAAGAATGCTTGTTCTACTTCCAGACTGGCTTCGTCATTCAAGCCGTTCCCATCTCCACATGTAATCCAAGGAGAAACTTCACTTTTATGGATTATGTGGACGAAACGCATTCACTGAATAGCATAAATGAGCAATGTGCGAATTTAAAACGCAGGTATATAGAACCTACTTTCTTCGAAAAAATGTGTTCGGACCTCACCGGGGGACCCAGGGTAGTAGGAAGGCCTTTTGGGGGGGGGGAGGCCTTCCTGGAAGTGGATGTCGGATACAGGAGTTAAGGGGGGTGCAGCCTCTGAGGCGTGGGGGGGTGTAGCCTCTGAGGCGGGGGGGGCAAGGCCATTTTTGACCTTCTTATGGATCTTCTCGAGCCCCGACATCACGTTGAAGCCACGCTCTTGGAGCTACATCAGGGACATTAACGATCGCACCGACACATGCACGAGGTGCTTACCTGTGCGGGCGGCAGGTTACAGGTGATAACATTAGAGTGAAAAGCACCGAATACAGGTGCGGCAAAGGCCAATTGAGTCACAGCAAAAAAGACCGAAACAATGGTCAGGAAGCGCATTTGGTGAGAGCGAGAGAGAGATAAAGGAAGGTGATGGGTTAAGGGCACAAATCAAAATGGAAAGGACAGTCGATAAAAAATTGGCGCAAGCTAGACGCATATGCAAAAGAATGAAGCCATGGTGAGAACAGAAAAAGGCGGACGTACTGCACAGCACTAAAATTCAAAGAAAACAACAGGGGGGAGAGTACCTAATTTGATACTTCGGTTATTATAGGTTCTTATATGGTACAGGCAGCCCTTGATACCCCATATGTCTCGGGGCAGAGACTTTGCCAGCCAAACAACTCCAAACAATATCACCCGCCAGAGTTACAGATTTGACCCTCCTAGCACTCTTCACGCGAACCTCGCTGCCGCTCATGAACTTTACCACCTCCACTTGCGAGCGCGGAGTTACGGTCTTGCAGTACCAAGTGCTCTTGGTTTCTTTAGGGGCTCGCACATGCTGTCAGTGTTGTCAGTGACCGGGGGGCAAGGGGTCGCAAGCACCTAAGGCTGACCCTTTTGACCCAGCGGTCTGACCTGGGGTCAGAGCGCTAGTTGTATATAACATGCTAGACTACTAAAATGGGATCGGCATGACCCCCTGCACCTACGCCATCTTGTACTGTATCCTCGGACGGCTGTATTAACAGTTCATATAACTCAAGCTCCTTCTCCAGGTTAGCCATTCCACCTTTCCAAAAAGCATCCAGACCCTTCCGCACTCCAACTAGATTACCCGATGTGGATGAATATATAAAGAGTTCTGCCAACGGTATGAGTTGCTGCCGACCAAAATAACACAGTAGTCGGCGTGGGCGTGAGCATCCCGGAGCAATTGCTGATGGATCTGGTAGGTCTTCGGTCTCCAAATCACTGTCAGCTCCATGGTCTTGGTCATCTTCATCTGCCTCCTGGACCAACTGGCTTGTAACACGACGGGTCTCCACAGAACCCTCTTCAGCATCATCAACATCCGCAATGTCTTCATCTAGTTCATGTCCAGCAGCCGGTGTACAATCGGCAGTAACACTACCAAACTTGCGCTTTCGGAGGCGTTGCCGAGTCAGCCCCGCTTTGGCATGGGCTCGCCGTAGTTCAGTTCGAAGAACTGCAGTATCACGGACCTTCTGGTGTCCTAGTCGATTACGGAGCTTGGTATGTATGTTACCATGGTACTAAACAGGCGTTCGCATCCTGCTGAGTTCCCAACAACACTGAGAATCCGAATAGCGAGCTTGACAAGTTGGTTGCGACCTTGATTTGCACCTGTGTCAAGCTGTTCCCACAATTGGACAAGGTTTGGTTCGATTTTCTGAGGAGGATCAGTCCCGAAGACGTTTTAATGAACGGAAATCTTACAAGGGCCTTCGCCGCCTTCTCCAACACCTCAAGATGCATGGCATCATCAGCGAACTCGGCACTGGCCTTATAATAATCCATGAATGCAGAATGAAGTTCGTAATCGGAATCTTTGCGATAAAGCCGCTGGAAAACACGGCGGATGATACCATATATTCCTGCTGCTGTGAATTGAATTATTGTCGGGTTGAACAGGCTTGCTCGAATGTATGGGTTGAAGAACACGGCCAGAATAAAAATGTCCTGGTCTGCTTTGGCCCAACGTTTTTCAAGACTTGCTTGGATCGTTTCTTGCACATCTCTTTCCAAGTCCGACATGGTGCCATAGATGCGAAACAAATTGGCGAGTGTGATGAGAATGTGGTCGAGACGAGTGTTGGCAGCTTGAGTAATATTGGCGGCCACCGCCAGTGGTTCTAGATGTATTTTCATCCTTCTGTGGATGTCAATGTGATGGACACGAACATCGTTTGGAAACGAACCTGGCAACGTTATTCCAGAATTGGGGATTATTAACTATATCAATAATCTCGTTCGCCTTTCGTTTAGCGTCAGCGGTTGGACCCGCACATAGTTCCAACTTGTCACTGTGCTTGATGACACATGCTCGCATTGATTTGCTCACTTCAAGGAGCCGGCGTAGCGATAGATAATGTGATGTCCAGCGAGTGAGTATAGCCCGACCAGGGCTACAACCTTATTCCTATCTAGCAATTGCTCTTGACGAAGTAGCCCTAGGGCACGAGAATGGTTGTTACAGCTGTTTCGCTTACGTAAGGCGGAGTCAAAATTTGACTCCGAATATGCGAACAGAAGAAATGTGCTGTAGCACACGAACAAGAATGAATTAATGCCTGAAAATTGGTAGTATTCAAGTAATATATGTTAGCTACAACTGCATATATAAATTGAAACGTATAAATATCTATTTGTAAATATGCTATAAATGTGTTATTTAGCTCTGGTACATACATTTTGAATTAATATTGGGTCCAAACATTTTTAGATTAGAGATATACAAGTAAACTAAATATTTGAAGATGTTTCCCCTCTATAACTCCCTCCCTGGGTGAGGGGTAAGAGTGTCTAAGCTCTCTCTGGGTATGACACTCTCCCTTCATCTGTTCAGACATTGTTAGGAAGGCATAATTTCAGAACAAATAATATACATATATATCTCCAATATAAGTGCGTTTGGGCTGTTATTGAAGAATATTTGAGGCACCAGAGCTGAATAACACATTTATAGCATATTTACAAATACATATTTATATGTTTCAATTTATATATGCGGTTGTAGCTAACATATATTACTTAAATATTACCAATTTTCAGGCTTTAATTCGTTCTTGTTGGTGTGCTACAGCACATTCTTTCCGTTCGAATATTCGGAGTCAAATTTTGACTCCGCCTTACGTAAGCGAAACAGCTGTAAACTATTTACAAGGCGGAGTTTGAAATCTGCTGAATAATCACAAGTTCACCACTGCCAGGTATTTTGGATCTCCCTCCTCAGCCACTGCGAGTTAAGCCTTGAAAATTTGGGATAATGGAGTTATATATAATTACAGCTGTTTCGGGTACACAAGGCGGAGTTTGAAATTTGCTGAATAATCACAAGTTCACCACTGCCAGGTATTTTGGATCTCCCTCCTCAGCCACTGCGATTTAAGCCTTGAAAATTTGGGATAATGGAGTTATATATAATTCAATAAGCCCTGTCCAAAAGAACTTCTGTAAAATGCAGTATTTAACAATGAGGTCTGGCAGGGTAGATTACCCATAAACAGACCAAATCAGTAGATATGGTTCTGGTTCTTTCCCATTATATGCTAGTATATATATACTCATAATCCATGAGATAAACAGCCCTTATACATTCCTCTTTCATTGAGCACAGACTCTCTCTATATGCAGACATTTACTGTTTCTACTAAGGCACCAATGAGAATTCATAAACCAATGTAACTCTGTAAATTATTAGTATATATACACTAGTGTATAATCAGAAAGAACCAGAACCATATCTACTGATTTGGTCTGTTTATGGGTAATCTACCCTGCCAGACCTCATTGTTAAATACTGCATTTTACAGAAGTTCTTTTGGACAGGGCTTATTGAATTATATATAACTCCATTATCCCAAATTTTCAAGGCTTAAATCGCAGTGGCTGAGGAGGGAGATCCAAAATACCTGGCAGTGGTGAACTTGTGATTATTCAGCAAATCTCAAACTCCGCCTTGTGTACCCGAAACAGCTGTAAATAAGCCCTATTGAAAAAAACTCCTGTAAAATGCAGTATTTAACAATGAGGTCTGGCAGGGTAGATTACCCATAAACAGACCAAATCAGTAGATATGGTTCTGGTTCTTTCTGATTATATTCTAGTACATATATACTCATAATCCATGAGATAAACAGCCCTTATACATTCCTCTTTCATTGAGCACAGACTCTCTCTATATGCAGACATTTACTGTTTCTACTAAGGCACCAATGAGAATTCATAAACCAATGTAACTCTGTAGATTATGAGTATATATACACTAGTGTATAATCAGAAAGAACCAGAACCATATCTGCTGATTTGGTCTGTTTATGGGTAATCTACCCTGCCAGACCTTATTGTTAAATACTGCATTTTAAAGAAGTTCTTTTGGGCAGGGCTTATTGAATTATATATAACTCCATTATCCCAAAATTTCAAGGCTTAACTCGCAGTGGCTGAGGAGGGAGATCCAAAATACCTGGCAGTGGTGAACTTGTGATTATTCAGCAGATTTCAAACTCCGCCTTGTGTACCCGAAACAGCTGTAATTACCTCAGCAGCTTCTGATGCTACATCAATAAATGCACTCTTCATCTTGAAATAATCTCCGACAACGAGGTTGATCTGAATATCATGTAGTTTCATCAATCTGCTCTTAATGGTATTGCTATTTGACATGCCTGATGAGCCCAACAGTCCAAGCAAATGAGCCATGGCATCAGAGAGTATAGTCTCTCTTGCATTGCTCTGGAATCACCACCTGCATCAGAGCATCATGCAATGATGGTGGTCTCTAATGTTGTCTCACAGTATGAGATTTCTTTGATGACAATGGTCAGTAGATTGTCTGCTGTTTTTTGATCTGGACCAACATCATAAACATGTATGGTATAATTCTGACCTGTGCTTAGCCCATTGCCAAACTACACTTACCTAACAGACATACCTGATATTCAACTGTGAGCACTGTGGCGATCAGTGGTGTTTTTGAGATATTTTTCCAACCATCACATTGGCCTGTAGCCAATTTGTCCCTGACCCTTGCTTTCATGTCACCTTCTACTTGTAACACTCACTCCTTTAGTATTCTTCCTGAAAGCTCTCATTGGTCAGGTATTTCAGCCCCTGGAATATATTTCTTTGTATAAATTTCAAATTGTGGGTTGGCCACCATATTCCAAGGGAGGTCACATCCCACAATCAAGTCACACAAGTCAAGATGGTATTCATGCTGATGAGCAGCAGTCCATCTCTTGGTCACAACGACTGACAGATTCTGTTGAATTGTCTTTGGTCGTTTCAAAGGTGGTTCCGTGGTTGAGATATTCGTTCGTTGTTCTTGCAGTGAAGGTGTAATCTATTAGGGGATATCACAACGGCCGTTTCGCTGCTGTTTCAATGGACGTTTCGACAGCTGTTTCGAAGTGCAGTGAATCCATGGAAAAATATGCAAAACCGTTTCACACCGTGATATCCCCAGTTCCTGCACGGTTTTGAAGTAGTTTCAAGTGTTGTTTAGAAGCACCTTTTCCTCAGATAAATCTGGTGCTGTGACTTTGGCCGGAACCTCCCAACTGTCAGGTGACGCCCCTTGATGTCACATCACCATGGCCAGACTGGTTATACCACGACAAACCTGGTGACTGACAGGCTCTCTAAACTGAAACTTGCATGAAAATTTGAGGGAAAGAAAAATATTAGTAGTGTTGAATAATAAACACATAGTACTGTGTTGTAATGATAGTCGTGTACACAGTACACAGAGGTGAAAAATGTAGAATAATTATGAAATTCTTTGGGGACTTGACAGGCTAGTATATTGCTACATTAATTTGTGTGCCATGTTCTACTATGTATGTATGTTGTCGCTCGGTGTATGACTGAGCAACTTACTAAGACAGCTCGAATGTTCCGGAAGTTGCCGGATTGGACAATGGTGCAGCTGTACAGTTGTTTGACCCTTTATTGACAGGTATCTTGATCTTAGCTAAATATAATTAGAAGGCCGACGCCGTCATGCTGGGGAAACAGGAAATTCGAAACGAGCATCAAAACTGTCGAAAAATCGAAACGACTCCAGAGGTGTTTCGATTTTCTGACAATTTCGAGGATTTTGAAACGTCCATCAAAATGATGGTCGAAACGGCCGTCATGATATCCCCTAATGCTTGGAACCACATCCGTGCGACTGCTGTGAATCCTTTTATTTGACCTCTCCGTTTGCGCCATCACCTTGGTCTCAGGGATGATATGTTCACACCTGATTAGTTGTGCTAGCATCAGGTCACCTTTGCCACAAATAGGCATAACCTGTTGACATGCTACTGAACACGTCAAAATCAAGAAACACGTGATCAACACTTATCATACATGCCTTCTTTCCATAGCTCTTCTTGAGAGTGCATCTCCAATATGATACCTTCTCTCAATGCATCATGGTCAGCCACCTTCAATACTTCCACATTAAGGTTGACTTCGACCCTGTGCCATGCGTTTTTGTGTGTCTTGTTGCTTTTGTAGTTGTTGCCATCCATCCAGAAGTGATTCCAGGCCCACTGTTTAGGTTTGAGCATGTTTGCCGGCATCACGTCGCAGCAGAAGCAATGAGTTGTCAGGACTCAGGCGCTGAAGATTATGTAAGGGGCCTGATATAGGAAATTACATAATTTTGGGTCAGACCCCACCTCCAAAATCCCATCTGAATGACCCCTGGTCAGGGTCAAAGGTCAGACCCTGGTCAGGTCAAGAATTTTGACCTGACCCTGACAACACTGCATGCTGTAACTCTATATAGTTACATGTGTGCGTGCCTGGTGAGTTCCAAGTTCATCAAGACCATTAAACTCTTAGAAGGTGCGTGCAATTCAGCGGCAGTAGTGCACACGACTTCTCACGTGTGGTTTCGAGGCTTGGACCCATACCACCACCTTCATCCTACTTTCCCACGGTCTGCTAGACACTGTTTGCGTTCTAGACAACCAAAAAAGGTCTCCAAGCAGCTCTCTCGACGTCTCACGTCACATTCCCCCTCGCATCCACTTATACATGCAGTGATCTTCAAAAGATGCATCCTAATGCTCCCACACCACCATCTTCTCATCCCTCGCAACAAGCACCCGCGTCCACCCAAGCGTCCACACAGCTACAACCACCCCTGGCCCTCCCCCATCGTGCTCAATCCCCTACAACAGCTGACCCTGGGGACCCTGTAGCCGTCCTGGCATTGAAAGGTATCACTAACGCCAACAAAACCAGCATAGATGCTCTCGCCACTGTGATGGAATCATTCGGCGATTTCAAGAATCGAAGCGGGGCTTACACACAAGGCAAAGAAGGCGCACTACAACTCATGGCCATCACCAAACTATTAAGAGAAGCTGCCTCGATCTACGGGGACACCAATGACCGCCCTGTCGCCAAATCAACACTACGCGAAGCTGTCGAGGAAATCAAAACCGCAATCAGGACGAACGTCCCTCTAGCCAACAACGAACATCCCACATACGCAAACGTGACCAGAAATACGAGTCCTGGAAGCACCCAATTCACCAGATCATCGCAGTCGGCAGAGATCTTAGACAAACAGATTTTCATATCTATGAAAAATGCAGACAAAAGCTCTCCTGCACTATCTTTTCCCTCTCATGAGCTAACCACCCACTGCAACAACCTTCTAACAGATTTCTTTGCCAAAGATATCAATGGCAGTATCCCCATGCCGGACCCTCTCTGCGGGACATCGAGATCACTGAATGGCAACCTCACCATTACATTCAAGTCCAAGGAGAACGCGATCCGAGCAAGAACCCACACTAACGAATGGGTGAAAGCCATCGATCCCGGAGCAACCACACCACAACGCACATACGCCATAGTAGCTCACAACGCCCCTGCTAGCATCTGGGTAGACAAAACCAACACATGTCAAGCTATCGAGGAGATCGAAACTGGCAATAACGACAACGCGGCTCTCGACTACTCTATCTCCAACATCTCCTGGCTTAATGGCAATGACGCTAGAGAAAAATCGGGGCGGGGCCCCCTCATGATAAGTTTCAAATCTAAAGAAGCTGCTAATGCTGCAATAGACCAAAGCATCGCTATCAAAGGTACCATATGCAGTGTTAGCCTCTACATCCCGAGACCTCCGCAATGCTATAGATGCCAGGACTGGGGGCATCGCGCGACGGAGTGCACCGGGGAGGCACACTGTGCTGGACCCCATACAACTGCTCAGCACACATGCTCTCATGATGACCCATGCCCTGCTGACCAATGCTGCAACATTGACACCGCCAAATGTGCAAATTGCAATGGAAATCATGCAAGTTGGATTCGAAGCTGCCCAGCTGCAAAATCCGCATTTGCAGAGCAAACTCGCCGCAAAGAATATAGCACAGGCCGCTTTGAATCCTTCACTCCTTTCACTTTCGCTGATGTCAATTTTGCATCCACCAGAAACAGACGCTCACACAACACAACCCCGTCTTCACATGCAGGACCTGCAATGAACCTCATCCCTCCCACATCCCCAGTTCAGCACAATGATACCTAGATCTGACAATAAGCGAGAATTACAAATAAAACAACAGAACTGCAAACACTCAAAAGACGTCACCCTCACCCTTCTCAACCTGGCCAACCCAGCCGACTGGGATCTTATTCTTATCCAAGAGCCGTATATATATCCAAACTCAAGACTCACCCCTGCGACAAACAAATGGGTCCCATTGTATCCTGTCTCACCCGCAAACGATGACAGGCCCCCCCGCTCCATCATCTTTATCAATGCAAACATAAGCACTGACTCCTTTCAACAGATCCAAATCAAGTCCAACAAAATATCCACGATCTCCATGAAGCATCCAGATGGAACTCTCGACATATTCAACATCTACAACCCGCCAAACACAGACATGGCCCTCACCCACCTCAATCACTGGCTAGATGACAATCCTTGACTCGACTCCTCGGACATGATATGGGCAGGTGACTTCAACAAGCACAACACCATGTGGGCGGGTCCAGAACACCCAAACCGATGTTGACGTAGTGACACCACCCTCCTGATCCAACTGCTCGCCCAGTATAACATGGACCTACGGCTCCCGATAGGCACACCAACTTATCAATCGGATAGCCATAGCACATGGTCTACACTGGACTTAGTCTTCAGCAACTACAAAATCTCCGAACGCTTTACAATCTGCAACACCGATCACCCCTCTCGCATTCCTGGTGCTGACCACCTTCCTATCCATACGCACATAGACTTGGACATCACCCGCAAAGATCCACCAACTCAACGCAACTTCAAGGATGTAGACTGAAAGGCCTTCTGCAGCAACCTCTCTCAACACCCGGATTTCCTACTACCCAATGCCACCCACACTCCCAACTCTGCCCAATCACTCGATAATTATGTTGAAAACCTCACGTCTGCCATCCAAACTACCATTGAAGAAAGTGTACCAAAGTCACGGATCTCAACACACCACAAACGCTGGTGGACAAAGGAACTCACAGCACTGCGCAAAAACTATGCCAAAAAGAGTCGTGCAGAATTCAACTCTCGCAACACCGACAGCTGGCTAAAACACAGACACAAGAGCAATCAGACACGGAACACGTACACTGCTGCACTACGCAAGACAAAAACAGATCACTGGAAAGGATGGCTAGAAAATATCGACGAGAACGACATCTGGATGGCAGGTAGATATGCGAAAAACCCACTTTCCGATGGTGGGCATACGAGAATCCCAACATTATGCAAGAAAACCGTTGAAGGGGTAACTATATCCGAATACCATACTGACACTGAGAAAGCATCTATATTTGCAGAAGCCTTTTTCCCTCCCAAACCAACCTCCCTGCCTCCACTCCCTGAAGATGAAGAACCTGCCCCATTCCCTCTACGCTTCACTACCCCAGCACCTCACCAGATACAACGACGCATCGACAAGACACGTCCGCACAAGGCACCAGGCAGTGACGGCATCCCCAATATTGTCCTCAAAAAGGCCTCAGGCATCTTGGTACCAATACTGCACAACTGTCTACTGGCAACACTGCAATTGCAATACTTCCCGAAGGCATGGCGCCAATGGACCACCATAGTCCTTCGTAAACCAGGCCGGTCTGACTACACCATAGCAAAGTCTTACCGCCCCATCACGCTATACAAAACAATGGGGAAGGTAATCTCTGGTGTAATGACTGACATCACAGTTTACCTTACTACCCGACACTCACTCCTACCACCGCGCCACTTTGGTGGCCTCCCAGGTAAAACCGCTGCTGACTCCGTCCTATACCTCACACACAGAATCAAGGATGCATGGCGCCGCAAAAAAGTTGTCACCATAATACTCTTGGACATCGCAAGCGCATTCCCCAATGCAGTCACTGAACGCCTACTCAAGAACATGAAAAGGCTAGGTTATCCAACAGAAGTTATTGACTTCTTCAGGCCAATGCTCACAGATAGGCAAACCTGCCTCAGCTTCGATGATTACATCTCAGAGTTTCTCAACATTGACAACGGCATTGGCCAAGGTGAGACGGGGTCTATGCTTCTCTACCTTATCTACAGCTGTGGTCTTGTCTCCATCCCAAATGGCGATGACGAGGATGGCGGTGCATATGTCGACGACAATTTTTTCATGGCCACTGCAGACACCTTCGAAGAATGTGATACTATACTCAACACAATGTTTGACAAGCAAGACATATGGTCAGCCTCACACAACTCCCAAGCTGAACTCTCCAAGTACAAGTGTCTCCAACTATCACGACGTGCTGGCATCACTCGTCCCGACTTCAAGCGTACCAACTCAACTCAAGTCATCAAATGTGTTGCGAATGCACGTCTACTGGGTGTCGAACTTGACCAGGAACTCCGTTGGCACCAGCATGTGCAAAATGCAGTAGCTAAAGGCGAAAAGCTACTCCTTGCCGTGAACCGACTGACTCGCCCCTCTTTTGGTCTCCCGGCTAAATATGTACGACACCTCCACATCTCCATGGTCATCCCAAAGGTGGAATACGCGCTCCCAGTCTGGTACACGCCGCTACGCAAGGACCCCAAAACAGGTCGCAACTCAGGATCGGCTGGCCACACCAGACAACTTGAAAAGGTACAGCGCCTTGCTTGTAAATTGTTGACCGGTGCCTTTAGATGCACAGCAACCGACACCCTTGAACTCCACACGGATATTGCACCCATCCAATTACGACTTGAAGATTCTTGCCACCGTGAAGTACTACGCCTAGCTTCTCTTCCCAAATCGCACCCTCTTCACCCCCTCATTCGACGTAGCGCCACCATCAAACCTCGCTCACATCGCTCCCCACTCCACAATCTACTCCACCACTTCAACATCCGTCCCAAATCCATCGAGACAATCAACCCAATTCGTCAACACCCTGGTTGGCAACCTCAGTTCACTGCACATATTGCAAAAGATGCCAAGGATGCCGCCCAACACCTTCGCACCAGGATGGACGACCTACAGATATACACAGACGGCTCCGGCTACAAGGGACACATCGGTGCAGCAGCGGTCGCCGAGCACAATGACGTACACCTACAATATCATCTTGGCAAAGACACCAAACACACGGTCTTCGAAGGAGAACTAGTCGGTATACTGCTGGCACTGCAGCTGACTGATAAGTTCCCCAATGCTAAAACTGTACTGATCGCACTTGATAACCAATCAGCTATCACGGCACTGCAAGATAACAAAACACAACCGGCACAATATCTGCTTGACGAAATCCATGCAACAATCCGAACCTTACACCGGAAACGTCGAACTCTGCGCATCCATCTCGAATGGGCCCCAGGCCACAAGGGAATACCAGGTAATGAACGTGCTGACACACTAGCAAAGGAGGCAGCCGAAGGTGTCTGCTCGCCACAGACATCCCTTTCCCCGCTCCTTCATCGCCGACTCCCTGCCAGCATCGCCGCCCTCAAAGCGCACCGCAAAAAAGGCCTTATCAGTAGATGGAGAGACATATGGAAAACATCGCCAAGATATGCCAAGCTGTCCAAAATCGACCCCTCCCTTCCCAGCCACCGCACCATCAAGATCCTCAGCCGTCTACCCCGTCGTGCAACCAGCATCCTCACACAATTACGCACTGGACATGTAGGACTCAATGTCTTCCTCAAGAAGATGAAAGCAGTAGAATCCGTCCTCTGTGCTGAATGCAGGCAGCCTGAAACCACTGCACATTACCTCCTCCACTGCCGAAGATTCACCACCCAACGACGCCAACTACGCCATGATGTAGGGAAAGCAAGTCACAGTCTCCAACGCCTTCTCAGCGACCCCAAGATCATTAACCACACGCTTCAATACATCCAAGACACAAACCGATTCCAATATTACAACGACGTAGCAACCCCCCGCTAGCTCACACCGACCACAGCTCTCCCCGTTGGCACTCGTTTTCTGCTGACACCCACCCCTTCCTGGATAGTCTTTACTATCCACAAGCCCCCCGGCTTCGCACTCCAGTCTATCTGCAATTCTCTCTCCTTTTCTCACTTCAAATCATAGCGCCCCACCTTAACCCACATACTTGCTTCACAAACATGTACCGTCCCCGGGGAACACTGCGCTGGAGATGCGGGGAGTTTTGACCGCCATTGGGGGACCAATGGCGGGATCCCTTCGCAGCAAGAGACAAAGTCCAAGGCCACAGATGACCGTATATGGGCGTAAGGTTTAGAACCGTGTCTCCAGCCAGCTCACTGGCCAAGCGCACCCCGGCGACACATAAGCTTTATCCACTTCATGCTTCACAATTATTTCATACGGGCGATAATGTAGATACCGTAGATACGGTGCACCATAAGCGCCAAGCGCTTCAAGCACCTAAATTGATACCTCTCTCTCTCTCTCTCTCTTTCTCTCTCTCACGTGTGGTTTATACTAGGGTGGACGCAAGTACTGCGGCCAACCGTGTCTAAACTTACGAACGGGTTGCGTACTGCCAGCCGTGAAGGCACTCTGGTATGTTCGCCTGTGCTGGAGTGTGGACCTGTGCGATTGCCCTACAGAGAGACGGTGTTGATCCTGTCTACATAAAAGATATGATCACACTATCTCTCCTCAATCATATATCTGAACAAATCACACCATATTTTCATGGTCAGGGCCATGGAATGCGATCATCCACATGGACGCGCCGAGACGGCCAGCTCCTGTCTTCGGACACTGTCCGAATGTGTCTCCCAGCAACCTTCAGTCTGACAGCTACTCATAAAGCCGTAGAGTTTACTGCTCTAGGGCCTAGCCTATGCGGCAAATGCGGACAAGTGTTTTCTTCAGACGAGCTTGATTTTGTTTACAACCTCAACGTTGGTTGTAGGTGGCCGCGGCTTCTGCTGTTGAAATCGCGTCAGCCATTACAAGAGAAAGTCTTTTTGAAATCAAAGGGAGGTGCGAAGGCGGAGAAACAGAATTAGAGAGAAAAACAGTGCGTGTAGACCTTAATCTGTTTCCGAAGCATGTGGTACCAGTGTTGTCTTGTGTTCCGACAGGAATACCCAATATTTGAATGTGTTTCGACTCTGTTGGTTGACACACCGTGTACATTAATAGAGCTTAATCTATTGAGTTGTTTCTACTTAAAGTTAAGAATGAGTCTCCCATGCCACTTACAGATGTGCATTATATGTCAGGTGAAGATAATGAAGTGGGAAAAACCACACTGGTGACCGTGTTGAGAATAGCAATGTATGTAAAGATGGGATGGTCTATTTAGTTGTTTTGACAATTTTCCTGAACTCTCCTGAAGCTTAGCTTCTGAATGAACTGTGTTTTATAGAATTTAATGTAACTATTGAGGAGTAGCTAAAAGTTACGATAGAGGCACCGGGACCAGGTGACAGAAATAAACTCCGTGACGAGTAAAATTATGTCAACAAAAGTATTAAATGGAGTCTCTCTCACTGGACATAGAAAGAAGTGGTTTATTCCACGGGCATCTACGGTATTAAAATTAAAAGTTACATAAGAGTCACAAATTAAATTTGTAAGGTATTGATAAGGGAACACGCTCTGTCAACAACAGAGCTATTCATTAATTCCACGATGTCGTTCAGCGCAACATTGCCGCCGAACGCAAGGTAGGCGATGGCTTTATGGTTTGGCTCATACGCCAGCCAGTTCGGGGCTGGCGACTGATTAGGCTCCTTCGCGAAGTTCGCCTGCAACAAGATCAGACTCCATGCAACGAATAGAATTGGATTGTAATTCACCCAAACTTCCTGTAAGGTTTTTGACAATGCCATCTCTGTACCATTCGTTGTATTGAATACATTCCCAAAGACTAAAGGTACTAGAAACGCCAATGACATTGAGAATCAAGATAAACCAGATCTGAAGTAACAACTCACATTCAGTTCCTTCGGGGGCACCCGCATTTGGGAAGAGTTGGAACTGGGGAAACACCGCGCCATACACAAATCGATATACCGTTGAGATGTTCCTGCTGGTAACCAAGTCCGAAAACATAGCTGATGGACTAAAATTTAATTGATTAAAAAAGGCCAAATCTCGTCCAAAGCGTTATATTTCACCAGCGATATTGCACATCAGTGGCCAAGGCAATGATGGCTTGTGCATCAGTGGCGAACATTTGTGGAACCGGATACAAGGCGCGAAATTCGCCCGCGGGAAGAACGTTGAATGGGGGTTGTGATACGAAGTCGGAGAAATTATCTTGGCCTATCGTCAGAAAAGATGCACCTTGAGCATCATCACCGATCATTACAGGGACCCGAGCCACATTTCCCGTTTCGAGCAACTGAGTGGGGTGGTTGGGAACTGTGACTCTAAGGGATATCGTCAGCTAACCGAGGTTCTTATACCGTTTAATGGTCCCCACCCTCCGTCTGCCTGGGGCCCGAAACTCAGGGAGTTGTCGATTGTAAATCTGCTTCTAATGAATGCTTGATCTGTAGAGGGGAAAGCGGTACGCACTGTTCAAGGTCATCAGCAGGAACCTTCCTCATACAATCTAGTTGGGCGGACCCGATGATCGAAGAACAACCGAAATGAACGGCCATAGTGTTCCATACGTTGAAATCTCCGGTAAAAGCGGTACTTTCGGAATTATTCAAAGCATCGTTCACACCAGAATCAAGAACGACGGCGTGGAACGGAGGATCTTTCGGAAAATGTTCCATGAGCAACGCGACACTGGCCGATCCCGCAGAATCACCAAACAACGTGATCTAGCAGGACGTATTTAACACGCAATAGGTACCAATGGGTATACACTCACCTTGTTTGGATCTCCACCAAATTTAGCAATGTTGCTGCAAGTAATTCAAGTTGCCTGAATATGGGGGAAAGCTGACAGTAATATAAAATCTCACTCTTTGATCCACAACAACGCGAGTTGTTGATCGAGTAAAGCCAAGTTTTGTTGCTGCAAAGGTAGCTCTGGAGAACTGGTAACGTAACATAAAGTGGGTGTATAGATACGAAACACGCGTGACATACTTAGGAAAACCGAAAACATTCGTACGCTACAAGACAGAGATCAATTGATGTGATAAGAGTGAAAAAGATATTAATCACATAGTTAAAAGAAACAAACACGATCTCTTGGTTTTCAGCGAATGAGGTGCCATCGTAAAAGCTTGTACCAGAACCGCCAAAGGAGAAGCCACCACCTCGAAGCCACTTGGTTATTTATGGTGTTCACGCGGCCACAGTGGGGGCACTCACCAAATATCCAAACTATGACGGCCTTCAAGTTAGGCTTTGCGGCAGAAGAAGGCGCCCATACATTGATAGTCAGGCAGTCCTCGTTCTCAGGAAGTGGTGGAGTGTTGTAAAATATCTGACTTGGGTCAGTAGCGGCCTGTGTCTTGTCAAGCTGCTGGATGCAAGCGGGACCAAGGACTGTGGTGTTCTGAACCTTTGACCATTTGTTCAAAACTGGGACGGTCCAACGCTTAGATCCAGTGGGAGGAACTGCGAATGGAATCCCTTTCCAGGACAGGACATTCGGGGCCACTTTGGAACCCATGATTGGCCCTGTATTCGTTTGCACAATGGGACCTACTGCGATGCATGGCGACGAGGTCAATAGTGCGAGAGCGGATAACAGAAGTGTCTTCATCGCAGGGCTTCGGGTGGGTGATACTCATATACACTTCCGACCAAGCTCTTTATATACATACTGGAAAGTATGCCAGGCAGGTTCAAGTTGTTTACCGACTCCTGTAGCATTGCTTCGGTGTCAATAGTCGAAAGTCATCGGATACAGTTCGTATCTTCTGGCACATACATTAATGGGGCCGCAGCTATCAAAATATCGCCAAGCATAGTGGAATCGATGTCTGTACCTGCAGTGTGGGCTGCGCTAAAGGTCCAAGATCTACCGGCGCCTAGCACTTATAGTGTCCTCACCCTAGGCTACAAAATATATCAAGACACACCACGATGGCAGAGATAGATATTGTGAACCAATATGGCAATAAACGCACTCCTAAAGCTACAACCGACCATTTGCTAGTACGTATGCTTACACGAACAGCTTCGAAGGTTACTGCGGTGACGGCGCAGCTGACAGTACTTACTACTTTACCAGTACGCAGCCAGTTCATGTACTGTGCCGGTTGCAATGATAGGAACAGACGGTCAAGAACCCTTCGGGCAACCCAGAACTTTCAATGCGAATCGGGTAAATACTACATCGCAGACAAGTTGCTTGGCGAGATCAAGGGAAAGCATAGAGGGATAAAAATGAACGCGCCGCGGTTCCGGGACGCGAGGGAGTAGAAGAAAACGAAGAGGTTGATACCTAAAGAAGCTTAACTGACAGCAAACGGCCACTCCCCGAACGTCGCTCTCCCCAAAGCTGCCGGGGCGAGATCCCATTCAGTCGATCAGCTGCGATACAGACCACAAGGAGACCCACAAGAAAGCTTGGATAACATTCCCCTAGATTTCAGTGCATGCAGTCGACCCATCCCTCCCGAGCCTCTCAGCGAAATTTCTCTAACAAACCTTCTCCCTTAGTTGAAGCAACACTTCCGACTTCTGATCTAACTACGCGCGGGATACATACCCCTAAACTGACATCTGCACTCAGGCTGGATAGGCAAAGCGCAATGCCCTCACTACCCGTCAAAGGAGGAAACCGTATATATTCCTTATGCTATGCCTCGCTTTAATATGCTACCTTAAAATACGAGTTGGAAAAAAAAATTGGGACGCAACGCCGAATCAATCCAGAACTTGTTAAGCAATCCAAGAGTCTTTATGCCCCTCATATCATTTGTCAAAAACACCAACAGACTCGAGGAAACTTTCGGGCCTTACTGTAATTGGCGTGCGTGCGCGCCTGTGGTATATAGAGAAAATGTTTTGATAGTCACAGAAAGCCACTTTAATGGGGGTACATAATATGGCAATATATCGTGAATATTGGCGTGGCCTTGTGTTGCGCCCGGGAGGTGACATAGCGTGTCGCTTGCTGAATAAATTAGATAGCTCGAGACATACTAGACAATTTCTTTTTGAAAATTCAAAGGTAATATGATTATAAGCTTGACCAGACATGCATTATCGTAGCGGGCTCAAACGGGGTGCATCGAATCGCTGAGAAGTACTAGTTTATGCCCAAACTCGAAGTTATATATACAATGATGACTACTTCTGATCTTGCGGAAATGCTTACAAACATTGGCTGTACTATAATTTTTTTTAAATAAAACGGCTTGAGAAATGGTGGATACCCTATAAATATTGACACTCACGTATGCATTCGTAACAGTGCAAGTGAAGGGCGAAGCACAAACAGTAGGTCCGGTCCAGCCTACATGTACGTTAGCACTGAGAACCATCATTATCCCACAGGATGAATCGCACCAATTCCACCACACTGCCCGTATTCCGCGGCGGTTCCTCCGACAGGAGTCGAAACCGGCGGACTTGAAACCGGTGGACTTGAAACCGGAGCAGTGGTGTGAGAAGGAGGAGGAACAGCAGTAGTTCCCCCGCCGCCACCAGTGGAAGTGGAGGAGCCGTACAATGGAGGGCCGGGGATGGGGTAAGTGGTTTCGGTTTCAGCTGCTTGGCTGTATATATCGATGGTGAGGCCGGGGTCTGTGTTACTGTATCCGCCGGGGAATTTAACCTTCCCCCAACAAATTAGGTTTATTAAAGAAAAAAAGAAAGCGAGAAGTGGCTTACGAGTTGCGCAGCAGTCGGAGCCAAGTTTCCTCCACCAGTGATCTATTCATGTGGAAAAAAAATTAGCCACTGGATTAGATGTAATAGTTGGAGGGTGGCACACCAGAATCTGGGCGCACTCTATAAAGCAAATTACTTGTTTGGTTAATCCGTGCGTGTGTTACAATTGAAACACGTACCCGGGTAGAACCTGCCAGTAGAATTTCAATTCAGTAGTCAGTGATTATTAGTGGTAATCAACTTACTGCTGCAAACGAATATATGTCAGATGCAATCATAAACAAATTTATATAAATACACTCACAGCAGGGAGAGAATGCAATGCAATTGTCTCGAAGCGGATGAGGTAATTGCCGCTCGGAACGGTGGATGGGATGGTAGTTGTCCAAGAACTGTTTTGTGCAATCATTAGTCCGTCGCCTGAATGATGTCAATCAAGGAAATTATATCAGTGCTAAACCAAACACACCCCAGAAACCGTCGAATACGGTGCCATTGATGAGACCAGATTCGTCTATGACCTTTGTCACCCACTGAGTGAGGCTATTGAAGATAAGAACTGACCAATTTTGAACTGTGGAATCCATAAGACAAAATTCTGTTGACATATAAAATTAAAATCATACCCAAGAGAGCGTGCTGGAGTTTACGCCAGTACATGTGGTGCCGGGGCACTGAGCAAGGTAAGTAAGCTAAAGTCTTGAATGAGTTTCTAATTCATCAATTTTGACTATGTTGCAAACCATTGGTCCGAAAGCGTGGGGCCAAACTAAATATAGAACAAATCAATAAAGTCTAGGAGCCAGTGTACTTGTTCGGCGGCACAATACCTTGATTCCAGTAGGCGGTGATGGCGGAGCCCGCCGCGACTGTGGCGGTTAGTTGAAGGGCGCCGGAGCTACCATCGTCGTTACAGGAAAGCTGAGGGTCAGTCGCATCCGTAATTGGATTGCTGTATGAGAAAAAAATAAATGATTAAGAGCCGTGCCAATCACCCTGTGAGCTTACTAAGTCGACCATGGTCTCTCAATACTGGTCTGCCCAACAGGCGTATCGTATGGGGCCCAGCCATCTGAGACAATCAGGGTTAATCAGAAGCCATAGTACATGTCTGATTCTGTCACATACTGTACCAATTTCCTGCGTTAGAATAGGCTAACACACCACCGTGTGCAGCAACCTCAGACAACTGCGACAATCCGGTCGCAGCAAGGATGGCAAACGAGGTGAGACTAAACATGTTGAGCTATTGTGCGTTTTGGGACGTGCTGTTGAACTCTGCCGCCAAGACGAGGCTTTTGTACCAGCAGTCCGAGAGCAGCTGACCTTACATTGACTCTATGATGACCCGCCAACACTGGAGTCTGGATCGGTCTGAATTCGGCCAAAATAGTTTTGAATCCGGGCGTTGATAGCAACCCATACTAAACTTAGATGTTGAAACGGTGAGTCGACGGTTGAACTTCGCGCTCGGTATATCTCCTCGAGTTACATCCGAGCCTTGCAGAACCTACCATCAGGAAAGTATAACGGCCAACAAATGCGAAATTGGGTTATTTTGGTTAACACGCCGGAAAATCGGAATGATATGCGGAACAATTGTTTTAATGCCGAGGTAGTGTCGTAGTTCAAAGGTTTTATGACGAGGTCCCATAACTTTCCGAGGAGACCCTCGGAAGTGAAGCACCCTTGCCACGGCCTATCCTTTGACCTCATCATTTTTCAGAGTAGAACTTGGTAAGAATTACCCTGTGCCTTGAACCAGAATTAGCATGAAGCTAAAAAGCTAATCCTGCACGTGGCTGAATCGAAGAAGTGCAGAACTAGACTATTCAAGTTGGACGTGTGTCCCAGTGGCCCAACTTGAACGTATAGAAGTTACTGTTGCGCGACGTCCGAGGCCTACGGTGTTTCGCTTTCGTAGGAATATCTTGACTACTATCAGTAAGGATGACTCCACAGAAGGGTGTAGTAAATACTAAAAACCTTATCTCCTTCCCGCTCCTACTCACTTTTGTATCTGGTCTGTGCAGACTGTGCTGAACGGTTTTTCCGCTCCATCACGTTCCGGTTAAAGCCCGAAATCACAAGATGTCCAGTTGCACTCTGTTGCGCTCCGGAGATACATGTCATATCTAATCCGGTCGTAGCTGTGTCTTCCGCGGACTGGATAGGGTAAGTGTAGACGATGCAAGAAAAACAACATTACGTCAGCAAAATCATAATTACCACTGGACTCACGTGCGTTCATTGACGCGTCGCGCGTCGCAACATATTATGGCTCAAGAACTTCGTGTGGTGGTGATTATTTCCTACGAATCTAGCCAAGTAATATGTGAGTTACAGTAAAAGGATCAACAAGAGCTAAGGGGTTGGGCCAGGATCGATGCCAGCGTCCTTGATTACAGGCTGGCGAAGTTCCGGCTAGCCCGATGACGCTCAAGCCAGCAGGATCTACCATCTCCGTCCTGATTACATGAAATCCAGACACCGTCGTGGGTAGATCGAGGTCAACAGGTGACCCTCCGATGTTCGCGCGGGGTGTCTCGAGGGGAACTCGAGCAGTGTCGTGAGCTCTTTGAATCCGGAGAGCTCTATCAATGACCTTCCGATACCTTCCAACCTAGATTGGGTAGACAAATCAATAAAATACTCATACTCAACACTGGAAAACACTGAACATTTTTATGGCGATACAGAAGAGGTTGGCTCTTCCAGGGCCGTTGAGCTTTCCATCTCCTCTGTCTATCCTCCAATGTGTCATTGAAATCGATATCCCTGGGATCTGATTGAATATCTGATTCTTGACTCTCATCAACTGATTGATACTCTGGAGAAAGCCCAATTGCAACCGCCAGCCCCGAACAGTGAGAAGTCGACATTCTAGTACACACCTTTAGGCTCATGTTCATGAGCTTTCTGTTAAATACACATCAGTAACAGGATTAACTGCATATTGGCTTACAGCCACAGCCCTCCCCCTCCTTCTTTGGTGTTGTGCAACTTGCTTGGCATCTGGGTCTTCATCC
Source organism: Ramaria rubella (assembly GCA_015039355.1). Classification (NCBI taxonomy): domain Eukaryota; kingdom Fungi; phylum Basidiomycota; class Agaricomycetes; order Gomphales; family Gomphaceae; genus Ramaria; species Ramaria rubella. The sequence goes on from MU134610.1 coordinate 54,219, forward strand.
TAATCACTGTTTTCCTCAGTGTTCCACAGCTCATACTGGAACCTACACATAGACACCTCTGGAGGAGTTTGAGTCTGTAACAGAATCATCACAGTCTTCTCCCCTTTGAGACTGGGCACACTCCTGACTTTTCACTGAAGAAATTGTCCATCTCTTGATCCAAAGCATCTCTGGCTGCCTGTATGCTTTGAGTCTCACACAATAAGCTCTTTGTGTCTATTTTCAACCGAGCAACCTTGAGCTTCTAGGATTCCCACTCTTGTTCTTCGGTAGCTGTTCTGATTCTTTTAGCAGGATTCAGCCTCCCAAGCCTGAGGTCCTCCTTGTGACAGTGTCTCTTTTTCTCCTGGTGTCTGTAAAACGAAGTCCATCCTAAACACTTGATTAACAAGAATCACGACATACAGAGGTCCAGGGGTTGCGGGCGGGGACATGGCGGCGGCGATGCGATGAGGACCTGGAAGACAACGAACTCAGTGCAACTTGCTAACCTGAGGCCTGAGGCTTTGGGCCAACCCGGCGATTCGAATTCACCAAGTCCGATTGTAATATACTTATGATAACTTTGCGATCTAAGATCCTGACAAGAAAAGTGATCTATTAGTGTAATGTAACCGTAATCTCGTAATAATTCAAGATCATGCAAAAATCATCGAGCTCATGATCTAAGCGTTTCACGCAGTGTGTTCAACGGTTTCACATTCTCTCCCAAAATGCGCAATCATGCTCCAATCTCCGAAGAATCAACTATACCGGCTGCGGAAGACTCGTATCCCTCACTTCGACGGTCTTGATATCGCGATTCAGCCTCCATACGGCCATAACCAGGACCATCTATAAAACATATTAACCGACGCACATTCAAGTTTGGACGCGGCTCCTCAGAACGCTCACCAGATGCCTGCCCCGTCGTCTGCAACGTGTCTTCTTCTCCGGTGTCATTATCTAGGGAGGTGCTCAGGCCACCCGGTGTTCGTTGGCTCTGTATCAAGTCTAAGGATGGGTCTGTGAGGCCCCGTTGGACCTTCGGAGAATTGACGTCTCCACCAGAGCCTCCCTCAGATGTTGCTGTGGGGAAGAGCTGCATTAGAGTGTTCCGCACCAATTTGAACAACCCACTATCTCCAAGGGGCGGATATTTTCCCCCATCTTCAGGAACGGTGTCACGGAGTGCTGTGTTTTGAAAAACGAGCAGTGACTAAAAAAAAACGTGACTGGGTCTTCTACTACTCACAGGCATTCACCAGACTTCCATGAAAATTTCCCGAATCATGATATTCGTCGCTCATAGTAATTGTAGAGGGGTGGGGTGTTTGGGGCACAAAAGACAAATGGGATTTAAAAGTCGCGGTATTGGTGATGTCATATAGTCATCGTTTCTGGGTGCTTGTGGGTCAACATCACTTATCAACTGTCCTCGTACGTAATTTCGAAGAGAACTGTTTTCGACTTTTTCTTCCGTCGTGTAGCTTTATCAAATGTGTAGCTACCATAACTTCGGAACATACCATTATTTTATTTTATTTGTTTATCAATTTTCCAGCACGTCACACGGTGTGACCGACGGTCATCGCATTTCCCAGGGTTTTAGACAGTGTCGGTCTCGACGGTTGCGTGAGCGGCGAGGATTGGCAGTGTGCCATGCGATGTTAAAATGTGAGAGTTGAAGAGAAGTTTCAGCATTCTTTGAGGCAGCAGCACTTGAGAAAATAATAATAGAGGACTTACTATAAACCCAAGGCGTATGATCACACAGAACACCAGGGGCAAGGAATGTAGCTGACTGTAGCGTTTATGCAGGAAGTTTTCCGGATGTCACAAAAAGAATTGGAGGGGGAAAAAAAAGGCAATGTTACGTTCATCTTAGCCCTTCCAGCATAGTAGTTCAATTTGAATAAACACACCTTTACATAAATCAGCTGAACGAAAGCACACATCTGGATTCACACCTTCGAATGCTTATTAACCAGTGCGACTAAAGATGTGACCAGGCTTGACGACGCTTTGGAGAACCACTGGCACTGGGTCACACCCATTGTGTATCAAAATCTAAGAAAAAACAACATCCATTCTATTCGTCGAGATCAGCATCTGCCTTCTCGGAACGAAGATGAAGTTGATTAAACCAGATGAAAGATTTTTAACCTCAGGGAGATGAGTCGGGCTCAAGAAGAACACTGGAGAAACACTGGCCATGCATACCTGGGACCGGGGCGCCGGGACAGGGACAGGGATTATAATATCAGAACGAAGTCGGTAGGTTCCTGCCTTGTTTGGCATACAGGCTTGCGAATGGCCACAAGCAAATTGAACTTTTGAACTTTGAAGCAGTCCGTCACAATTAAGGACCTGAATAGTTACCTAAGGACTTAAGCTTGTAGATCATTATTAGAGATTTAATTATATAACCGCGGGAGTTTGTAAGTCCAGTTATTTGAAAACTAGGTAATCAAAGTGAGTGGTAAGAACTTATTTCGGAGTCCGATCTTCTAGGTTTACCTGGACTGGGGTACTTAGTATCTACCCAATCGTAATTGTAAGATATGAATTATATATAAGACTACTCGTTACAGAAGTATGCGCAGTACGTATAGAATATCAAGTATCTAAATATCCATCTGCGCAGGTGTGCACTGAAGAATGGACGAAAAGGCAAAGTATTCTATACTGACATTACGACGCAAAGTGGGACATTGTTGAACATCCTGGAAGACGCAGTACCCTCCATATCTGATAGGTAAACCTGCACAAAACCACACGTCTAGGCTGTCCAGCGAGAAACCAATAATGTGGAGCGAAATTCTATATTGAAAAAAAAAAAAGACATGTCAGCACACATGAAAAAAAAAAAACTCAAGAATTCAATGGTGAAATATATCAGAGAACCGAGAAACGACATCGACCCCCTCCGTCAACAATAACCTTGCAGTAATCGGAGAAGAGTAGTCTCAGACGGCACTTCCTATTTGCTTGACGGTTGTAGTTCATCACTTGAAGAGGGAACATGTGGTCTGGAAGTAATACGAACACTCACGGTAGACAGAACTTGATGGAGTAGTTGTAAATGCGGAGTCCATGGTGGACGGGAGCAAAGAAAATTTTAGATTGTTACGTCAGCGATGCGTGAGAATTTATAGGTGCACAGTATTATGGGTTATTTGGAGCACACGTGTAACTCCTTATCGACGCTCGACTGCCCCGCCCACAGGTAGCCGCTGCCTGCTCTTGTAATTCTTGAGGATATATAGCTGTAGAGCATCTACAGTCGAAGGCAGAAGTCAAGATATCCGGGAGCGAAACTTTGGTGGCGACCCACCGCGAGCCTGCGGAAATCCAAATAAATAGCCGGTAAGTCTAAGAAATACAAAATAATTCTTTGTCGTGATAAGTCTGACGAGTTATAACTTCCAATGTGATTTCTTCACGCTACCTAGGACAATACACCCTTCTCTGTTATCGTTGAATTTCGAAATTTATGCTGCAGATTCGAGTGCGATGGACCCAGACCGCAGCCATCTGTCATTAAGTATGGCGAGCACGTTGGCGTCTGGCACGGGTTCCCAACAGCAACAACAATCATCTCAATCCCACCAGCAGCAGCAAGCTGCCAATGATCAAGAATTAGATGGTCAGGAGACTTCTCCGGTGCCGACCCGACGTGGCCCTGGCCGTCCGAAAGGCTCAACCAAAAAAACACTCGAAATCGATCCTTCTTCTCCGCCCAAGGTCAAGCGTCCAGTGGGCAGACCGCGGAAGGATGGTAGGCCTGCCGGAAGTGTGCCCAAGGTAGCCAGGGGCCCTGGTAGACCAAGGAAAAATTTTCCGCCTGATTTTGCTGTCAATACTTTTCCTCAGCAACATCAGCCCCAACAGCCAAACGGGGATCAGCAGCAGGAGTGGGCTCCCGTGAGTACTGTGCCCAATCAAAGCACAATTGTTCACGGCATGGCGGATGATCGCCAGCTCCAGGGGATGTTCAATAACTATCGTCTCCCTAAGGACGCCGCGTCCGACCCTTCTGCATCCGCATCGGCGTCAGTAAACAATGCTTCTCAGGCAGATAGAGTCAACGGCACATCGACCACAGCAGACGCTAGTACTAACGTTTCACAAAGTGCGAAGTGGTTCGGCGGAGTCTCGACGACCGGGGGACCCAATGCCCCAGCTGCTTCATCGTCATCAATAGCCAATGCATTAATGCACCCTCCCAGTGTGAATCAAGGGTTGGGGGTTAATCACTTACAAAATCCCACTATTGCTCCGTCATTGCTGAGCGTGGCGGGTAACCAGTATGCAAATAACAACAACCACCTCAACTCAGGCATACGTAATGATCCTCCAGAGACTTTCCTGTCCATGCCTACAGCCCAGATCCCTGAATTCATCCTATCTACGATCTATTCGTTGTTTTCACGACCAGCTACTAAAGGGTTACCTCTACCTCGTGACGTGCTTTCAACGTACCGAACGCATTTGGGACATCTCTCAGGATCGTACCCCATGAATTACAGTATTCTCAAAACGTTTTGGCTACCTTATTCACCCCTCCTATTTCGCCTGGTTCTTCCTCGTACCGCTACATCAAAGTCTGTAAACCGCAACTCTTCTGGCCCTAATAACTCTAGTTTCCCATCCCATACCTACCAACCTATTGTCAACGGTGACAGCAATCGAACGCCTGTTCCAACGGATCAAAATCATGACTGTCATCGATTTTTCTATTGGGACCCATTTTATCTCTCCTTAAGCGGGCCTTTAACGTGTCCAGTTTGCCAACAGGGTCAATTGACACATTCTGGTCCTATACGTACAGGGCCTTTACGGGTGTTTGACCTGCCATCGTCATCTGCGCCTTCAGCAAGCGCACACGCGAACGCAGGCCTGGTACCTGCTGCCTTCTACGTTATCGGCATGCAGTACGCTTGTCCTCATGGAACGTGTGGATTGAAATTTAGCAGCTGGGACTCTCGCATTGTAAACAACCTTCCACAAGTCATTGCCGACGAGTGGCCTGTGCACATGGCCTCGGGTTCTGAGGACTCGGAACAGACCGACATTAGAGGGGCGCGGTGGAGCGGAGATGCTGTTTCGCGTCCGCTGTATACACTAGCAAGGAGTCTGCTCCAGGCAGGAACCACGGAGCAAGGTGTGCGGGAAGTGCTGGCTAAGCTGTGGAATTGGAATGACAGCGAAAGGGAAGAAGAGCACGAAGAGGATGAGGAAACGGAGGATGTGCCTGAAATGTCATCTGCTGCTAAGAATGACAAGGATAAGGTCGCAGAAGCAGAGGCGGTGCGCAGTTATGTTCTTGCAATTTCATGCGATTGCTCATTCCGTTCTTCTACAGCTGTTTGGCAACCCTTATCAAAGGCTTTGGACTGCTCAGACGGCGCAACCCCTTGAGCCAGAGTCTTCTATTAACCCATCTTTGCTAAATGGCCAGCGACTAGCGAAACGACACAAAGGCAACGAAGGCACAACAAATGTGGTTCAAGCTGGGACCACGGCTACGTTCCTGTCCAGAAGTTTTGCACCTCAGGGCTCCAATCTGGGTGATCCTGGGCCTAGCAGCATTGCTCTACAAATGCAACCACCTCCACAGGAGCATCATACAAATGGTGTCAATGTTGATAACAGAAGTCCAAGGATGCATTCACAGCCCCATTCGCAGTCGCAGACTCTATCGCAGTCGCAATCTCTATCGCAGTCTTTATCGCAGTCTCTATCGCAGTCTCTATCACAGTCCCAATCTCTATCGCACTCACAGCCCCAGTCCCAGCCTCAGCCTCAGCCCCAACCCCAACCCCAGCCCCAGCCCCAGCCTCCGATGCAGCCTCAGTCCCAGCCGCTAACCCAATCCCACCCGCATTCGCATTCACAACCTCAGTCGCATCCTCAGTCTCAATCGCATCCTCCTCAACCTCAATCGCACACGCACACGCAGTCACAGTCACATACCCTTTCGCATTCGCAGTCGCAAGTACGCCGTCAACCAACACAATCCCAGCTTAAACCAAATCCCCCCTCACGGCCCCTACCGAGCCCGCGCACAACCATCACCCATACTCACGCGAACCATATCCATACACCCTCACCGATTTACCCATCAACATCTTTACCTAATTCAACCACTAATTCTCCTCAAACTGGCAATGGTACCCTGCTCGGCCTCAAACGACCACTCGAGACTGAGACCCATCATGCCAATTCTGTTCCCGGCCCGTCTGTTTCTTCAGTACCGGCGCCGGCGCCTCCCCAGAGTTCCCCTGTACAGCCACACTTTCCGGGAATATTGCATAATTCGCCATACACGCATTTGCGACCATTGCATCAACACCCGGCACACGCGCAGCAACCGTCCATGTCGGCACATCATCAACCTCCTGCACCCACCCGTCCTGGCCCGCTGCTCATCCATCATCCCTCCTTGAGTCTTACACCTAATGCCCTCTCGCGATTTACATCTCAAGGCGCGCTTCAGCCACACCAATCGTTGCTTAGTGGTTCTACACGCCCGCCTCAGCAGCAGCCTCAGGCGCGGCAACAGCAACCCCCTCAGCCACAGTCGCGTCAAGCACACCCGCAGTCGCAGTCACAGAACCAACCCCAGACGCAATCCCAGACGCAGACGCAGGCAACAGCACCTGCACCTGCACCACCATCCGCACCTGCACACCCGCCGCAACGCCGTGTCCGACACTGCGTCAAGTGCGGGCGCCAAGACTGCAAGGGCAAAGGCGGGTCGCAGTTTTGCAAGAATCCATGCAAGGACTGTGGCGGCATGGACTGCAAAGGACGGAACAGCAAAAGGCCGAATGCCACCTGTCGGGAGGGATGGGTTTGAACATTTGTTTACCTTTTCATTACTTTCACGGATCTCGCTATCATTTTGCTCTGCACACGCCTAATTTAAGAACACACTTAACGACTTGATTCGCTGTCTTTGGACATCCACTGGTGTATACGCGAAGGCTCTTTCATACTTGTAGCACCAATGTAATTTCACTCACAATCACAATCATCAGCAATTATTAGTTTTTGGTATGTACTGCCTCCAATTTTCTGCACGCGGCGCCGTGCACGTGAATTACGTTCTCCTACCCCGGCTTGCATCTGATGTCTGTTTTTGAACATTTCTTCTGTCAAGTTACATCACCGCGACACCGTCGGTGACACGCACCGGGCGATGCGATTCCAACTGGCCGGAATAGGTACGAGTAAAAATAACAAAAACACAGCAGGTGCCCCTCTGAACAGTAACACTTCTTAGAATCCATCTTCAAACCATATTCCATTATTCAAGTCAGTATCAATCAAGCTACAACTACCATGGCGAAGAATTCCCGTTCACCAGTGCAGGATGTCACTGATATAAACATCGAATCTCTGTAACTGAAAAGCGTTGCAGTTCGGCGGCGTTGACGGCGTCTCGTTGAGGTAGCAACAGAAATGACATAGCTTATGCCAAGCTGTTGGGAGGTCCGGTACGATGCTAGTGCGGGATGCCAGCGGCAGATCCTAAAGAACGGTACCGATGCCAAATGCAGTCTGGACAGGATAGGTTGATTTACCGCACGGACCACTTCCCAGGTCGGCTGAATTTTAACGAGACGGGTTTCCCAAGCCAGGGGTTGCGTCCGTAACCTGCACTTTCGTCTCTATGCCACCATTTCAGTGTTCTTTGACTCGCCTTCGAACCGCAGGGTGTAATGCAAGGCAAGAGAGAGGTTGACTCAGAAAACTTGGTTGCGGACACCACATATGAGATTTTGCTGCTTTCCGATATGTTACATCTGTCTATATGTCGAGAACCATGTCCAACAAACGGTGAGTGGCTGATCCCACTGATAGTGATGAATCTGGAGCGGTATTTGTTTAGCGACGTTTGGCGTGTCAGCGCTGAGTCTGAAGAAGGCTTCCGATGTCTGTGTGACCTTTGACCACACGAGAAACAGTGATGCGCGCCCACACAATCGTAATTTTCATTGCGGTTGGCGATGGATAATCTGCCGCAAGAGGCTGCAGCGCCCGCGGCCAGAAGCCAGGGTCTCCCATGGCCCGCACACATGTTTTTTTCCCCACAGGCACTAGTATAAAATCCCCTCTGGAAGTTCTTGTCCCCCTCATCATCTTGTCACACTCCCTCAGCTCCTTTGCATACTAGCTTCCGGCCTGGTCGCCTGCCTTATTTCGTCTTCTTCGGCAACCAGCTTTCTATTCCTGCTCGACGCTCGACGCCTCACAAACCCACTTTAAGTTCTTAAAGAAGCAATCTTTCGACATGTTCTCCAAGACCATCATTTCTTTTGCGGCCGCTGTTGCTCTTTCGACCTCCGTCATGGCCGCCCCGACGGTCAAGCGCACTAGCTACACCCCCATGTCCTTCAACAACTATGGTGGATACAGCTCTGTGAGTTATCTGTCCCCTGGACGATTTGACAGGAACTGAATTAAACTCATTTAGATGTCGAACTTCGACGACTTTTACGGTGCAGATAACTTCAGCGGCTTCCACAACACCGTTACCGTCGACCAGAGCCAAGAGGTCGTTTGCCACGACCAAACCGTCGAAATCATCCAGCAACAGCTGGCTGTTCTCCGCGAGTATGCCAAGAAGTAAGCATTCTATCTTTCCCCTCGACTCCCCACTTACATTGTACTCGCTTTAGGATCGTCACTGAGGTACATCATCGCCACCCCCATTTTAAACCAGAACCTTTTACTGATCTTGCCTCTTCTACAGCAAATCTGTGAAGTCGAGGTCCAGACCGTGTACGTTCTCATTTTCTTCGTCACGCATTTTCGATTCAAACCTTTTATATTTGCAGAGTCTTCACTCAGTTCGTTTCTGGATTCCACGACTTCTCGAGCGACTTGCTACGTCAGTCCGGACGCTCAGTTGGCTTCGACTCCTCGATTACGTCCCACATCGGCTCGATCCATGACTCCTCGGGCAACCTTGTCTCTAACAACCTCGGCTTCGAGGGCTCTTCCATTGGCTCCAGCCTCGTCAGCCCGTCCGGAAACAACTGGAACAGTGGCTCGTCGCCTGCCTCCGTCGGAAGCGCCTTCAGCCTCGCCCAGTCTGCCGGCGGCCTTTCTTAAGAGCTTTAACGCTTTGTAAGTATTTGTGACAATCTTACCAGACCTGTGTTTTCATTTGACATTTACCATAGACCTTGTTGTGCATTCTCTCCTGAATTTTTTTTTGGCCCCAGGTCGCACTTAAATATTGGTCTATGGACATCCGTCGATTAGTACCGTTTCATTTTCTAGCCTAGTCTGTTTTGGAGTACAGGGAGTAATAATACCTACATTCGTTTACATTGCGATACCTTGCTCTGATGAATACCAATCACCAACGAGAAAAGTGTATGATTGTAAGGAAGCTCTGGTTCAATTGTAGTTGACAGTCTCGATATTGCCATTGACCTGAGAAATCATCATCTCATTACAAAAGAACCATACATGGGACCGTGACTCGGACTGGGCCGTCATCCCCCTCACCTCGCTGCATCTCGACTTCTCTACAGACTTCCGAAAATCCCTTTGGCTTACGGCCTGGTTACGCCAAAGTCTACCGAAATAGGGTGTGGAGATGCGAACAGGCCTCCCAGGGCTCGGTGACTCCCCCGATTAAGCCGAGCAGCCCATTAGTAGCCATTTCATCTGTCTTAGCCAGAGAAACCAACGGTACACGGCTGTGAAATTTTCATTTCAAACATCAATAGGCTGTGGAAGTCTGCGTGGGATCGACAACTAATCATCTAGATTTGAAAGGCGACACCGCCTTGTGGCTTCCCGACCTTGTGATCAGTAATTTCCATGGGCACATACTGGGTGGCGGCCGGAGGCAAGAGCAAAGGTACTGAAACCGTAGTTATCGGAATGCGAAACTAACTACTACGGGAAATATCTCGCCTACGGTAGTCAAGCTACGGCGGCCGAGTAGTATCAGCCAGCTATTCGAGATTTGAAGTTCAAATACCAAATCCACAAGTCCTAATCACAATCTAAAGCATCAGCTGGATAGATTTGTGAGATCAGAGACCAGGGGTGTGAGGCAATAGGGTAAAGAGAAAAGGGATGACCCTTGAGACCAAAATGAATTGAGGATAAATGACTGTAGCTTATCTGGGACTTGCACTGCCCAAAATTCTGAAGTGTTGATTAGCTTAGCCCCAGAGATCTTAAGCCGCTTACCAAATCGTTCTCAAGAATAAGGCTTGCATCTCAACTCGACTCTTAGCCTGCAAAATTGTGTATATAGTAGTGACAACACACATGGTTTATCAAAATGAAAGCCAGCTTACTGAGAAATAAAATCAAGTGTCTGGAGCGTGTTGCTGACGTCTTCTTACTTATTGTTTCCGCTCTTCGATTCAGCACCGTCATAGACTAAATGAGTCTCAATGATCCTACACACCTTATTCGGCTATTTATACCATTAACTTGAAGTGAGGGAGGACTGAGGCTTTGGTGCCGACTTCGAGTCGAAGTAGGCAATTCCGCATTGAAAGTATCAATAGGAGAACCATTTATAATTCAGAAACCGGCCTGTAGAATTGGCTCACTTGAAGAATGTAGATTGGTTTTTTTAACTTGGTACCTATTTTACAACAGCCGACGTAAAAATTCAACTTGGGCCTTCATATTGAGTTTGAAGGTCTGCGGGAGCACTAAATGGCATGAGTGAACGCAGAGTGTCACTGGAACTCACCGGATCCTCGGAATCCATTAAATTAAAATGACCTCCAGGAAGAGCGCACAATTCGAGCTCTTGCTCGCACCCTTATATGAGCAATCATTCACAAAAATAAGAAGAGGCGCATCGCTCACTCCCTTCGGCAGCCTCAACAATCCCTTCCGTCATTTTAAGCCCAATTATGTCGTCCTCCTCTGCAGCGATGACAAGCATCGGACATTTCGCAGTTTTTAACCTGAGGCCGGGTCTGCGTCTCATCACATCGAGAAGGAGACGTGGCGTGATGAGATTGGGAGTCTCAGATACTGTCATGTTTACTCGCGAGTACAAGGACGAAAATCCTGGAAGGCATAGGGAAGGTGCAGGCTCGCTGAGCCAAGTGTATAACACCGACCAGTGTAAGCCGATAGTGTCGCCACATATGCAGAGGAACCTGGTTTCCCTACAGCGACGATGTAAGCCGGGGAAAGTCCCAGCATACCTTTGACGGTGTCGACCAGAGCCCAAAAGAGAAGTGGTCCACGAAACCCAAACGCCATGTGAGTTTGATACCCTAAAGGAATCCGTTTGTGAATGAGAACGTCAGCCTGAATAATGGAGGTGCCTGACCGTCGAATAGAGGGCATTGCACTATTGCGCCAGCAATGCCAGTGTCATTCATTGCCAGATCCGCTACATACAAGCCACTCATTGAATACCCCAACACAACTATCTTGTCGGCGCGGAAGGTATCGGGACGATCACGGGCCCACTTGAGAACACTTTTATAATCTTGCAATTGATTGTTGGTGTCCAAAAGATAACGCGGCTTGCCATCGGATGCTCCGAAGCCGCGATAATCAAGGATAAGAGCAGCATAGCCAGCGTCCTCGGCGCAATGTTCACCAAAGGCTGCAAGACCGGCATCTTTGATGAGGGTTAAACTTTAACACATTTGTTTTGGTGAGTAACCAAACTATAAAAGAAATTACCACTCACCCATGTCCCAATATTACAACAGGGTATGGGGGCGAAGCCGGGTGCGAAAGACGGTAGAACCAAACGTCTAGGGAAACATGATCTTGAACACTTGGAATTCGGACAACTTCACGGATGAGGTGAGGCATGATATACGAGCAGTCAAATATGACAGACTCTTAGAGCCAAGCCGCCTTATTATATGTCAGGTCTTTCATGAAGAAGTATCTGTGAAATGGGCGCACGGCCAAGATCTCATTTAATTGTGCCTAAATTTCTACTCCTGGGCTCGGAAGATGTTTTTTGAGTTTCAGAAGCTGAGATGTTGGGCGTACGATCAAAAGTGTACTTGTTTGAGTATATAGTGGTGGATGTGGCCGACGCAAGGACATATGTACACAATGTACATGTGGTGAGAACCCGGAGTTGATCCAGACATGAAGGATACTAATTCATTGAGCTTGGACTCCATAGGCTTTGCAAATAAGCTTCGTTAGTATATCATTGCTCAAAGTTGGCTGTATCGCAGTGTCTGGTATTTAAAACAGAAAACTATCGAAAGTTCCCAGGATTGAGAATCGGATTGATTTAGAGCTGTTCGTATCGGGATGGCCTTTTGTGCGTTAATTTGTTATTGAGTCTGTGCCCTTATGCGAGTGTTAGAATCTATTCACGTACTGTATGGTGTAAGACGTTCTCCATAAAATTAGAAGAATATGAAGGAGATTATTCAAAGATCCGGGGATCAGCCCAACGTGAACCCAGTCAAGAACTCATGTTGAGCTTGAGGTTGCATAACATCTAAGAATACCATAGCAAAGCAGGTTCCATAAGTCATTTCTCGGAATTTCTATGGCGAAAGTCGCAGTCTATAATTTGAGAAAGTTCCCGTTCGGCGACCTCCATGGAGGGCACGAGGTGGAGGAATTCCCTGTCGTGATGTACGATTGACTGGAGACAACGTACAGTGTGACGGCGGAGACTTAGAGTAAATACAATAACCCAAACACCGACCTAGTACACATGGAAAACGCGTCTCTGCAGCCCTGTAGGATAATATGATGAGGGAGCTTACCTCTACTTTCGTACAAGTAGGGCTTGTGCAGGTGACGGGCTTGGTTTGTGGACTATAGTTCTCTTATGTAATACTATGCACCGGAAGCGGAAGATTCCCAAATTGGTATTTTACGAGGAGATTTGTGCCCTAGCGTTATAATTCTCCAATCAAAACAAATGATGAATACTTCCTTCATGTCATCCACCGGGCAAATCGGCAAAGGACCGAGGACTCCAGCGCTAATGCGTTGTGAAGTGTGAGGAGCTCTCTATTATATAGACCGCAAAACTTTTAGCAGCTCCTTACAACTTGAAGACACCCCAGCCAGACATCTGTTTAGTCCGGAGGCAAACACATCCGTAAATACCTCCATCACATTTAGCCCCTATTCCATTATGTCGCCCAACCACAGTTGAACTGACACTTGCTTCCTTCGAAATTGTTTTTTTCCAGCTCCAGCGCGCGCGAAAACACCGCACTGAGAATGACTAAGTGTTGTACGCTTTCACGGAAATATCATTGCAACATATGGTACCATACCCTTCCTTTCAGACACGCTCGCTCGCCTCGCTTCCGAAACTCAAAAGTAATGATTCTACATATTCCCCCTAATCGAATGCATCAGATCGATGTAATATCCCGATGAAGCTTATTGATATCATGTTCATGGCGCCACCGCCAATGGTCCCTTTGGCCCAACCGTCTGCCCTGCACAGCTTTGGATCCGGTTCGTTGTGTAAGTACTAATAGGCCTTGCCGAACTCGCCGGCGCTGCACTGCAAACAGGTGCCACCTTCACGTTTTCCTGATACGTCTGTCCAAAACAACAGGAGGCTGTCACGTAGAGTTACAAATAAAGCCAACAAGCCAAAGCACCACGGACCAATCATTGCTCACATGTTACTGGCACCATTATGTTCCTGCAATAGTAACAGGCTCGGAGATCGTTATGACGATACGTCTACCGTTCGCCTATGCGTGCGTGATTTTAATTTCAGGACTACTCACTCGGACATTGTGCTTGCTGATGTCCCTGGAGTTTATTATCCGGAAGCGAACACCATCTGACGTGTTGCGCAAACTAAGCAGACCTTCAAGTTCAGCAGGGCGATTAGTGTATAAGACTAAAGCTTTCAGTTGTGTCAATTTCAAGTGTGCAGCTCTCAATGAACCTCTTTACTTCTTTTCTCTTTGCTGCGCTGACGTTTCAGTCACTAGCGCAAGAAGACGGTCTGACTATTCAGACACAGCAAGGTTCTGTTGAAGGGGCTCTTGTCATTCCAGGCGTGCGGCGATTCCTCGGTATTCCATATGCTATAGCCAACAGGTGGGAGGCTCCTCAACTCCCTCCATCCCAAAGTACGACATTTGAGGCGACGAACTTTGGCGACACTTGTGTACAGGAGCTGAACGCCGCCAATTTGGCTTTTTTAAGCCTGAGTGGTCTGGAAGGCCAACAAGTACAAGAATCGGAGAACTGCCTGAGTGTCAATATCTGGGCCCCCAGTTCGGACAGAAAGCAGAGCACTGCTGTCATGCTCTGGATTTATGGTGGTGGTTTCTTGTTTGGAACGGTAATCTATGGAATAGTTCAAGTGCATTGTGGCATAGCTGAGACGAATGCCACAGAGCAACACTATCTTCTACGATGGCCAGAATCTCGTCAGAGATAATGATGACGTTATTCTCGTCACAATGAATTATCGAACAAATATCTTCGGTTTCCCCAACGCTCCTCAACTCGTTAGCGCCACTAACTCACAAAATTTCGGTCTCTTGGACGTGGACGCTGCTATCAAATGGGTACACGATAATATTGCCTCTTTCGGCGGTGACCCCAACCGTATTGTTCTCTTCGGCCAGTCCGCCGGAAGTGGAATCATTGACGCGTATACATATACGCATCTCGAAGATACAATTGTCAAAGGTACGCCGATTTGTGTCTAACATACATGTCGGATCAAGCCATACTAGTAGTGATGTCTAGGTGTCATCGAAGAATCTGGAAGGTGCGTCACGGAATGTTGCCTCTAAGGATCGAGGACTTAACACAGGATCCCAGTGCGGCAGGTCAACTCTCCCTGACCCCATCAGGTCAACCGTTGTCTCCCACTGCGTGGAACGCAGTTGCCACTACTGTTGGATGTGGAAACAGTATCTGTCCGGTCTAGTGTCTTGTAACCTCTAACCACCGTCTGAGTAGCTTCCACTGCCGAGCAGTTCACCTGCATGCAAGCTGTTCCATTCAGAACACTGGAGAATGCAGTGCTTAGTAGCAATGTTAGCTTGGGCCCAATCCAAGACAGTACGTTATTCTACTGGTTTCTCGTCCCAAACAATCCAATTTTGAAGAACCCAGATATCACATTTCCCTCCGATATCAATGCACGTTCCTCAGCAGGCGAATTCCTCAAAGTTCCCCTTCTGATCGGAAACACCGCAAATGAAGGGGATATTTTCATCATTGCTTCGGACGAAGCGAGCAATGAAGTTGAAATTCCAGTATTGACACAAATAGCAAGCGATGCTGTCACTGAAGTACCTACTAGTAGGCAACCGGACAGTTGACAGGTAGAGCTAATAAATTACGTAGGTTGGCTTTGCTTGTCCGGCAAGTACGACAGCAAATGATCGGGTAAAGGCAGGCGTTCCAACTTGGAGGTACATATATGAAGGAAAGATAGGACCCTTGTTCATCTCCCTATACAACTATCTGACTATAGTTTTTCAGCCATATTTCCAGACATCTCCTCCCGTCCGGACCTTCGTGCTTATCACGCTTCCGAAATCCCAATCGTCTTTGGGACTTACAACTCTTCCATATTCGGGCCTCCAACCGCGATTGAAATTGCCTTTTCGAGGTATGTTCAAGGTGCATGGGTTGCCTTTGTGCGCGATCCGCAGCAAGGTTTGTCAAACTATGGGTGGCCCAAGTACGACCCAAATACATTCAGCCTTGCTCAACTTGGCAACTCTGGAAATTCCTCAGGAGTCGTATTCACGGTTGGAACGCTTAATGACGTAGGCTGTGCACTTCTCGATACCGTCGTGGGTTTGGTTCAGGGAATTATCGCTCTTCTAGGGAGTCTTCTGTAACAGGCGTTATGTAATATATCCTATTTAAGTTGAAGCCTATTTACAGTGTGTGTCGACACTGCAATGAGCATTGGCGGTGCAACGGGGCTGTTTTCTTCAACAGTGAACAAATACGCAATGGGAGGTATGATCTTATCCGAAAGCACCAGAGGTATATTCATTGATTTTGATTCTTTGAGTAAATATCTGTGGAATTCACTTACATATTTTAGAAGTTTTGGTCTCGTATGGTTTTAGACTCTTAGTAATCCGGCTTAGGTCAGCCGCACTGTCAAGCATCGAAGTTACACTTTGACATACTCTCTGGAGCCAATTCCACCTTTGTCGAAATGTCCCCACGCAACAATTCCTTTTTATCATGATCAACTGTAGCTCATCATAATGACATCAAGAAAGAGAGATTCTGCTAAATATAAGCAGCTCATATGACCCTTCACGCTCGCAACTAGCGGCTCAATTCGACTTTACACACCGGCTGCAGTTGAAAGCGCATGGTGCGATGGCTAGGGGTGTGTTCCATCTTACTTTAGCAATTCTGGAATCACTTCGATCCTTCTCGCGGGACAGGTATAGGATGTCTAGAGGCTATTATTTACGGAGAGGATCACAAGCACGTCGACGACATGTGTATGCGTGGATGACTGGCCCTATATAACATTACTTGTGCAATCTGTCATCTAGGCTCGTGGCATGATCATGAAGCTCTTGGCTGCCATTGTATCTGCTCTCTTGACAGCCATTATTAAGGCGCAGGATGATGGGACTACAGTGACTACACAGCAAGGAGCGGTGGCTGGTACATTGGTTACATCAGGTGTGCGACAGTTTCTAGGAATTCCTTACGCAGTCGCGAAGAGATGGGAGGCTCCTCAATCACCGCCTTCTCGAAGTACAACACTACAGGCGACGAGCTTTGGTGACTCCTGTCCACAGTCGCTCACTGCTAGCGCCAACGAATTTCTGCTTCTGAGTGGAGCTGCAGGCCAAACGGCAAAGGAATCTGAGAATTGTTTGACCGTCAACGTATGGGCACCGAGCTTGGATAGGAAACAAGGAGCAGCAGTCATGATATGGATTTATGGCGGAAGCTTCGCATATGGTACCGTAAGACTCTCAGTTCGAATCGAAATGATTTATGTAACACCTTACACCAGAGTAACTTCAAGTACTACCAGGGACAAAATTTGGTGCAAAACAATGATGATATCGTTGTCGTATCTTTGAATTACAGAACGAATATTTTTGGTCAACCAAATGCTCCGCAGCTCATCAGCACCTCCAAGTCGCAGAATTTTGGTCTATTGGACCAAAAGGCCGCCATAGAATGGGTGCATACTAATATCGCTGCATTTGGAGGAGATCCGGATCGGATTGTGTTGTTTGGCGAGAGTGCGGGAGCTCTCGCTGCTGACGCCTACATGTATGCGAATCCGAGCGATACGATTGTGAAAGGTGTGGATGCCGGTGCTCATGCGACCATATTAACCTAACATTGGTTTTCCCGTTGGAAGGAGTAATTCAAGAGTCTGGGAGGTCTGTCTGAGCGCCGTTAGAACTTGAAGCCGGTACATCCCACTCACGATCTTATTAGTCTTGCGGGGAATTCGCTACTAGCCCCTCAAGCGCCAACGACAACTACTGTGTCTTGGAACGAAGTCGCTACTTCAGTTGGCTGTGGTGCATGTAAAACTGCCTAAACCGTTAACGCTTTCAGATTGCTCACAGATCTGTGAGCAGTCATAACACCCCTACAATTTGATTGCATGCAGGTCATTCCTTTCCAAGTGCTTGAAAACGTTGTCATCACTGAAGAAGCCGCATTTGCGCCCGTCCCTGATGGTGAGCCCGTACATCCTCCAATAATATGACGTCAAACAAACACTGGTAGGCATCACTTACTTCTCAGACATAAATGCTCGCTCTGCAGCTGGCCAGTTCCTCAAGGTTCCACTTCTAGTTGGAAGCAATGCGCAAGAGGGTGATATCTTCGTCGTGGCTTTAGAAGAGTTGGATCTTGGAGGCACTATTCCTGGATTAACGCAAGAGGGAAGTGAGGAAGTAACGGACTTGATGTTCGACTGTCCGGCAAGCATAACTGCGGGGGACCGCGTGAAAGCTGGAGTACCCACTTTTAGGTATCTTTACGAAGGTATGTTTCGCGTGTCATCTTAAATATTTTTCCTCATTCGCTATTTCCAGCAATTTTCCCAGATCTATCTTCTCGCCCAGATCTTCGAGCTTACCATTCATCGGAAATACCAATTGTCTTCGGCACTTACAACTCCTCTACCTTTTCCGTTGCTCCTACTGCGGTAGAAATCGCTCTGTCGCAGTACGTTCAAGGGGCTTGGGTTGCCTTTGCTCGTGACCCTATAAACGGATTGATCGATTTTGGCTGGCCCACATATAACCCCGCCAGCTCGAGTATTGCTCAGCTCGGAAACGCCGCCAACCAGACGGGTGTGATTTTTGGAACTAGTGCGACATTCGATACCGGGTGTACAGCCGTTGAAGCCGAGCTCTCCTTGGGGGAGCAGGTGTTAAGCCTGTTGGGCGGATTCTTCTAGGGCCGACAAATTTTTTTAGCATCTGTGCTTTATGGATAATCTAGTCATTGCAATATACTGAGCCCTGGGCTAGTTATGTTTTATCAGTATGCGAACCCGCCGCGATGTCAAACTAGATGCAAGAATAAGGGGCTGCAGCAAAAGACCTCGAAAGCGTGATTATCAGTCGTCATAAACTAAATCTATAGGCGAATTGTCCATTGTTTCCTCTTCATCCTCCCGTACCAACCTCGCGTACTCGAGCAGCAGACGGTACATCTAAAATGAACAATCAGTGCGTCTGGGTGAGGTGTTTATAAAATGCAAGGACAAACGTAAACCTGCATATCCTCCCATCGCCACATCGTTCGAACAAACTTTGCCGCGTTCTCGCCGATTTGCTGTGCGAGATTATCATGTCCACCAGCAGTATCAATGTGGAAACCCTTGGATCCTTTGGCAGGAGGTCCGGCAAAAAATGCCATGACGTTATAAACGTCTGAATAGTCTTGCTGTATGGGCTAAGAATTTACCGACGTCAGACATGTGCTAAACTATAACTGCATGGCCAGACTCACTATATAGTGGTAATAAGGTATCAACCTGATAATATTATGGGTCGACTGTGTTTGAAAGTAAAGAAGGGAAATGAACAGACCAGTCAGAATTCCAATGCGGAAAAATTGTAGACTTCAGCACTACACTACGAATCGAAAGCCACATAAGCTTTCATGTGAGTATGTAAAGGTAAAGTCGTGTGTGTTTACCTCCCCAAGCCAAGCGACGTAACAAAATCGGCGCTGTGTCCGTTCGAATCTTACCAAGTATGCTTCAGGGGCGTTAGCCTGAGATATGCATACATTAGCTCACCTAAATCAAGAAGGTATTTCCATCGACTCCTTTCGACACCCCATACACCTCGGTCCTCACGCCAAGGTACTTCTTTCCGCATGGTCTCACATGTGCCATCATCTTTGTTGCACTGAATGGCCGGTTTGACGAGCCCAACATCCGCATAAATATCATTGAGAGTAGTGCGGAGGTAAGAGTTAATTTCAAGGCCGCCCTTCGACGACAAAGTGAGGACAGGCACCTCCCTTGGTAGGAAAGCGGGAAAAGTGGATTCAGAACCTAGGACAGTAGGACCTGTAGTTCAGCGACAATATAAAAGACCAATAGGAGCAATGATGTACCATTTGCAAAAGTGAACGCCGCGCGCATTCTTTGACTCCCTCCTTTCCAGCCAAGTGGGCCTCCACTGTGTTGACTGTGCGAGGCGCCTGTCGAGAAACCACGCCAAAACAGCTTGTTGTGCGTCTTCTCCGCCCATTGCCTACTATTCTTTAGAGTGAATGAGTCAAAGCCCTGTAAGAAATCAAACGAGTGAGTGAGAGATCATGACTGTGATCAAGTTCATCACCGCTGTATCAGGGAGCAGAATCTCCGATCCAAAGGGCATCTTTCCAAACACAAATTCGGGGAAAAGACGAGGTCCTCGGGCAACTGGTGCTGCAGACAAAGAGCCGTGTAAATGGACGAGGGACGGGTGCAAGCAAAGGTCAGAGGCGGGGGAAGGGTCATAAATAAAGGTTGGCGAATGGGCTGTTGCGGCTATGGTGTCAGATTCATATGATTTGAATTAAACTACGCGCACTTTGATCTTGTAAACTATTGGTGAAAGCAGTCATGAAACTCTTGGGCGGTGGACTCTGACATGCGCTAAAGATATCCTGTCTGCCATCTCGGAACGGGTTTTCGAACCTCTGGAGCGTGGGATGAGGAAACTCTGTCCTTTCAGATTAAAAATCAGTTTTTCTTTTAACAGCGTTTAGAGCAAATAGTACCGACCGCCTTTTCCTTCAGACATCCATTGTCGCATCTCATCGCCCAAGATCCTGCCACTTCTGTCTTCTCCGCTCCCGTAGATAGTAAGGTTAGGCAGCCCGCGAGACACACTCAAAGCGAGTGACTGAATGAGTTTCGCTCGCTTCTGCGTAAATGCCGGTCCGTGGAAAGTAACTTCATGCGATGGACGTATCTAAGATGATGTGTCAAAGAGGACACTCATGAATATATCATAGACCAACATCAATAATAAAACCAGATTTCTCGCAGGCTTCTCTGGCCTCCTCCAGCCGCTCACGCAAGGTGGAGCGAGGGAGCGCAAGAAGAGGAGCAATATCTCTGTCTATCTGATCGAACTAGACTCGCAATTCAATATAGGTATCGCAGTCAGCTGAGGGTTGCGCTCCCACCTCATCTATTAGAACGAAATCGTGATCAAGGGCGAAAGCATACCAATCATCGAAACCTCGTGGAGGCGACCTTTTGTATCTGCGTTTGTATTCGATTCTAGCTTGCTCTAGTGTCTTAGATTGTCTAAGAGCATAATTAGCATGATGGATGCCATATCGTCAAGACTAGGGGAACATATGCTTGATCACCCACTATCGCGTTGCACGCCATCTCCGCCAAAAATCAAGAATATCCTCACCTACGCTGAAGATCGTCCCATCTGGTCTTTGCGTGCTCTATAAGCTGCAGCATAGGATGATTCCCCCGCATGTTTGTCTTGAGCAGTCCGCTCGATAGGTACTCGTGTTTCGGTGAGTGCGCCAGGGCCCTCGGATCAAGGCGTTCACCTTCCTCAGATGGTTGTGACGTAGCTTCATCCCATATCGCACGAGGTTGAATACGGAATGATGAAGCTTCCCGGTCGTTGTCGAGGCAGCTGAGGACGAGCACTGATGTGATGACAGCCAAGATAACGGCGAAAAAAAAAGAAAGTCGAAAGACGGCGCAAAGCGAGGTCTTATCTACACCACGGGCCATTATTCGTAAGGTCAAGGTAGGATAAAGAGCAGGAAGATCAAGAGCAGCATCCAATTTCGCCCGGATTGGCGCAAATCTATCTGATTTTGGCCAAGAAGAGAGTTTTGGACGAAAGCCTTACATATTATCAAAAATACCCCAGAGCAATTAAAATGTAACGGCAATAGATCTATTATTAGGGAGTATTCGAAAGGTAAGTAGGAGGTGATCGTGAAGCAAGGCTTGGTGCGAACGGCTCAGCGCACGACCTCGGCATGAGTCTGAGAGAGCGACACGGTACAGCGGCGGATGGATACCCGTTATGTAACATGTCTGACCACCCCTTGGTGGCAGCTTCTGCCAGAAAACTCTCGAGCTAAGCAGCCTCCTCTATTCCAGCTTAGAACATAACAGCCACGCATCCCCTTATGCTCGCAACAAACGGGTTTACAGCGGAGCTCAAACAGGGCACGACGGCTTGAGAGCCGAAATAACCAAAAATTTACGCACAGAGGGAATCGAACCCCCGCCGCTTGCTCTCAGCAATGGAAGGCAAGCATGATACCATTTCACCATATGCGTTACGGTTCCATCTTGCACAGACTTGGTATCGGTCCATCGTTGAGTATGGTGTTTCACCCTCCTTTGTGTTTGCTCATTTGCCAAATCACCATTGTAGACCAAATACAAGTTGTCTAGTTGAGTTTGAACAAAACGAAGGCGAAGCCAAGCTTCCACCAAAATCTAACATGCGTGGGCCCTAATAATATCATCTCAAATCCTCAGCTGCCAGTGAGACTTAAAAGAAATATAGGGAACGAGAGACCGGTTCGCGACAGTTTAACGAGCTGACCGAACACAGAAATGAAACACGACACTGTAGTACAGGGATGATAGGAAGTGGCTGAAAGGCACGTTTGAGTGAGAGAAAAGGTTGAATGGTGTCTTGTCCACATAAATCGATTAGACAGTGCGGGCGGAGGATGCTTACGACGTGGCAAGGGAACCGAGGGTCGTTTCCGCACTTTATTCCAAAAGGCCCAGTCTCACCACTGCCTCCGAGCCACTCTAAATTGGACTCAGGACCCGTCGGTTAGAGTGGATTTCAATCAAGAAGACAGCTTGAGCTTGAAGGCATGAGAAGTCGAGGTGTGTACAGCATAAAACATCATGAACACAGATCCCACGATCACATCCAGTTGGGCCGGGAAAGTACTGTAGCACGAACAATCGATGTCAGGAACTTGACATCTTAATGATGCGAGGAACACGACACGCGGCCGCAGTCTTGTGCAGGCCAGGGCCTGAGGCATGTTCAAAGCACAGTGGCTGAAGATTATGCCGTCGGTTTCAGAAAGGCGACGATTGATTTCTGATTCCATAATATTGCGTCGGCGGCTAGACGGTTCGGGACTGACCTGGAGCCTGTTGTTCAACTGTATTCCCCGAGGTGTAGACCTGGGATAAAGAGAGGGGAGACACATATTTATACCCGATGTGTATGCGCCACACGGTTCCTTGACTTGAGGTTGTTTTATACTTCTACGTACCATTCGGCTCCGTCAGATACCTCTCAAGAATTCACCACATTATAACTTGGCGTGGGTCCAATCGATACAATCGGTGAGAGGAATGGAAGATGTTAAGTTAGTATTGCAGAACGTGTTCACTGGATTCAGGGATGTGAGGGATGTGCGACAGAGTAAGATCTAAGCTTTCTCAGTGACAATGGATGGCTTCCCGTGGGTCCGTGTACGTAAACTGCTGCGATTTGAAGCCCTTCCTGTATGTTCAAGTTTCAAACCAGTGTGCATGTCGCCCGTCACCGACCTAATATCGTTCGAGACGTCCTCTGCCTCCAGGGGACATATATAACCAAGAGTCCCCGATGAAGTGGAACGATTTTTCTGTCAAATCAATTCTCAATGAATACATTAAATGACTGTTTGAAATTAGAGCGGTTCTAGAGAGCGCTGCAGGAGTTTTCCCCTACCTGTTTCTCGAGAATCAGTAATGAAAGGCAAATGAAGGGGTGATGTTACCTCAAAGATTAGTATACGTGTCGATGAACTTTAAAGGAAGGCTGTACTGCAACTCCACCGACATACTGGATCAGGCTTGTGAACGTTGCATTTACGTTTTGTGAACGATTCGCCTTGAATCATTCGGCGAATCGATGTTGCCTTCATCGGCGCCGGGCCGTCCATGTGAGGCCTGAAGGCAGTCACAAGATCCCAATTCAAGTTGAAATAAAACGATAAGTAAGCGGTACGGATAACTTCGATCCTCTGTAGTTGCGCTGTGTATGTACGGAGTAAGGTGTGTTGAGAGTCTTCCAGATGTCTTTGGATTGAGGTGTGTCGCCGCCTTCCGACAATGGTGGTGAACCTATCATCGTATTGTTAGGGACGGCAGGACAGAACTTGTTGTACATACGTTTACTAGGGTCGTAATGCAGTCTAATACAAGTAAGCAAATAGATAAAAATCTCCTACTTAGTGACAAGGTTCCGGATTTTACCGAAGCTTCTGGACCGCTGGCACTAAGTAATGCAGGGGCCAACCCTGAAGAGTTAACTTTCACAATCCCTTCTGACGTTCTATGCGTTGATACTGGAGTGATTACAACCAAATGTGGACGTATGTTTCATCATTGGTTCCAACGTCGCAACCCTCAAAAAAATCAACAGGCTCCTATTTCAAATAATCGCTTTATCGGCTACTACCTAATAGTTGATCACTGTTCGTCCACTATCTGGGATCCTCTCATACGTTCTTGGCTCATGCTTGGGCTTGTGCCTACTGGAGGCACATTACAACTCGAACAACATCGAGGTCACAAGGCCATACTGGTAGGTGCAATTTGTACCTCGATCCGCAGCACTACCTTTAAAACCTTTACCAGCAACATGGATACTGATTTCATAACGCCCAGGGTACTTTGAATTAACCCGTCACCGTGAATAATAACAGACCCGGTGAACGTGATATACTACAAGGCTGATGTTTCCTGCCGTCTGACATCTGAATCAGCCATATTATAGGAAGATAACATCGCGTAGATGAATCGGTAGGTCAGATGAGCAAAGGTGCACTCAACTGTACAATTCGACTTAAGAACGACTTAGTACGTACCCTACTAGCGTAACTGCAGGAGACGGAAACTGGCAGTGCGAGTCAATTACGTATCGTTCATGTCAACTCCTGACTTTGAATGTTGCAGAAAAAAAGATGGATGACTGGAAGCCGGATTCCTTGTAAAAAGTTAAGAAATCTTTACAGCTTCCAGCTAGCATCATACGGCGGTTCCTCGTCGCTGTAGGCTACCGTCTCTGGATGACGCCCGTAAACATGCTGGCTGTACCTTAACCCCGTTGCCTGTGTCTCCTTTTGCATCCCTAGAATCGGCGCCCGCCGTTTAGGACACAGTCCGTCGATTCCTTTTCCATACTTATTCGCACAACTATTCAGTCTGAATCTTCTCTGCATCTCAACTGAGACGCCTTGCGTACGGCGCCAGTTCGGTACATTACGGCGCGCCCTCTTGCCTTCGTGAAGCCTAAGTGTGGCGTTCCCTTTATTGCAATGTGGTGTAGCTGGAGGGTATAAAAGATCCATATTCTCCACTCTAGTTAAACTCACCCCCACTCTTCTATATCATTGCCGCACATGTCCCAACCACCAGCTACAATTCCCCCGCCACCGAGCTCACCTGTGGATCTAAAGGATGTGCAAGGGGACATTATGTTTGTGATCCTCAATACGACGTGTCTGTGTGGCTAACCTTGAGTTCGCAGTCTCGGTATCCCCAAGCGAGTCGAAGACTTCATTTTCTTCACCATTGCCGGAAATGACAATGCGCAGTCCTTCCGCCGTGTCGTGGGGAGCAAGGAGTTTTTGAGTCTTATTACTTCCACCGCGTAATATCCTACTACACTCTCGGTTCGTCCTTTTTGATTTCTGTTTCAGGCAAGTCCAGGAGTATCGGAAGCAGATTAATGAGCACAAGGCTCAGTACGGTGGCAAAGAATGTCCTTTGATCCCGCTCTCCGCGGTAAACATCGCGTTCACACAGTCCGGATTGAATGCTGTGAGTGGTGATCACGGTATCGAACAAAGCGTACTTGATTGAGACTTCCTCTTCCAGTTGGGGCTTACAGACGACCTCGGTGACCCTGCATTTAAGGCTGGGCAGCTCGCTCATGCTCAAGCCCTGGGTGACACTGGCACAACAGTCAACGGAGTCTTCATTCCCTCCTGGTTCCCAGAATTTAAAGGTGAAATTCATGGCATTATCCTTGTACGTGAACCTTTAAGTGCTGTCCGAATATTTTCTTAATTCCATTTCAGATCGCGGGAGACAGTGTGAACAGCGTTCATGCGACTGAGCAGAAATTACTCGCGTTATTGGGCCACACCATCAAGCAAGTTTTCAAAGTTCCCGCTCGTGTCCGTCCCGGCAACCAGAAAGGGCACGAACACTTTGGGTATCTCGATGGTGTCTCAAACCCAGCTGTGAAGGGCATTGTAACACCCTTCCCGGGCCAACAAGTCATCGACCCCGGCGTCTTACTCCTAGGCCAAACCGGTGATACAGTCACCCGTCCTGCGTGGGCGAAGAACGGTAGTATTCTCGTGTATCGTCACCTTGACCAACTCGTGCCAGAGTTTGACAAGTTCAAGCGTGATAACGCCCTGAATGTGGCCGAGCTCGGCGTCGACCAAGGGGCAGAACTCCTGGGGTCTAGGTTCTTTGGCCGGTGGAAAAGTGGTGAGGTGTTTTCGATGCTCATTCATTCAATGCTTCGATTGAAATCAAACAAATAACTAGGTGCTCCGATTGATATAACCCCCCTTAAGGATGACCCCGTTCTCGCTGCCGACCCGCAACGCAACAACAACTTTGATTTCTCTAACGTGAACTACAGTCGTAAATCTTGTCTTCTAAACTATACACTAAGAAATCCTTCCCACAGCCAACTGACCAATCACACTGCCCATTCGCGGCCCACATCCGTAAAGTAAACCCCCGTTCTGATTTGGCCCAATTCGGAGGAGTTCCTCCTCATTCGATCACCCGCACCAGCATTGCGTTCGGTCCCGAAGTCACGGATAAGGAACATAAAGATAACAAGACTGAGCACGAGAGGGGACTGGCGTTCGTTTGCTACCAGAGCAACCTCGCTGATGGGTTCGAGTTCCTGCAAGAGGGTACGATCCTACTTCAATTAATATTACGCCGTCTTGAACTTTTTTCTCCTCTCAGCCTGGGCGAATTCTCCCTCCTTCATATTTGGAAAGCAAGTAGATGGCAAGCCGTTTTCGCCGGGTTTTGACCCGAGTGCGTCCGTTATTATCAATTGGGTTGCAAGAGTCTCACTATTGTTCCAGTCATTGGCCAGAACGGCGGGGATCCCAAGGGGCGCGAGATGGGTGGGTTTAACCCCGCCGCCCAAGGTAGTGACATCAACCTTCCCATCGAATGGGTGGTTTCCAAGGGAGGGGCGTACTTCTTCTCACCATCGATTTCCGTGCTGGGAACCAAACTTGGGATTTCTAATTGATAATATTGTCTTTTTTGACTTGTTTCAACTCATATACTGTGAAACACCAATTATGTTACTGAGTCAACCCAGATGGGGATGCAAGTGATCCTAAAGCGAGGTATGTGGCCTGGATATTCTATAAGTAGTAGGGTTCGCAGTCTTAATTAGTTGAGATGTCTACTCATCGCTCTCTCTGACTGCCCCAATCAGTGGAAGCATCAAAGTCAAAGGATTAAAAAAACCCTATTTTTTGTTTGCATCAAAGTGGTGTTACGGTGTTTACAGATAATAAAACATTTTCTCTGCAGTAGCGATAGTTGCAGAGATAATTAAAAACAATACGCTGCTCTCGTAGCATGCATTTCTTGTCAGTTTGGATCCATCCGTGTAATCTCTATAACCCCACATAGTAATTATGTAAAGAGGAGCCTCATTCAATAATTGTCTTTCATCCGCTCGGGACTTTACTGTAGTAAGTACACCGAATTATTATAATACCAAAATGGTCAGTTAAATATTCGTGAACACGCATCACATCACAGGTCCAACCCCAGCAACTTGTGTTACACACGGGAATCCGATTAATTAGATTGTAGTGACGAGGGAGAGCCCAGAGAGGGAAATCAGCTGGGAAGTTGTCTCAGTGCTTATATTTTGTCACGTTGCACTAGGGATATGTTCTGTCCCGCGGGAAGCCCTCCAGGTCTCTGGACCCTGCAATCAAGCCCAGTGTTATGCCAAGATAATAAAGCTCTTAAGAAACGTATAGACGCACAGTACGATTCGCAACCCTTTGGTTTTGAATCCTCCGAGAAAACCATTCTCCCGCAGTGACATTATCTCCCACAGTCATGTTATTTTTCAGGGTGGCTTCGGCAATGAGGGGTGATTGCGTGAGTGGTTCTAATATTGCAGACATAGCGGGACTGCATATGTCATAGGTTACTAGCCCAGTAGGCCCACGTAATCTAGGCGCGACTCACCGTAAGAAGTACACCAAACTCCACCTTTCGAATTCACCTTGGGCTCCGGGTGGCGGCACAACGCGGTGCAGGTTTGAACGCCTGAGGACACTTAGTAAGTGTGCATTTGAAGAGTTTTAGCAACTCGAATGCCTACAAAACTCCTCCAGAATAGATAGCCAAAGAATCACCAATGTTACAGATGGCGTGCCCTGGCAAAGGCTTTATATAATCATGGTGGGATCAGTGGAAGGCACACGTTCAGAAGAGACAAACCAACCTTGACATATTGCCAAGAATTGGTTCCTGGAACCAACACCTGCAGACCTCCGAGAATATTATGAAGTAACGACTATCAACCGCAAAACTCAGTGAATCCCGGATCCCACTCCCTTCGAAAGCACTTACGAGCGAACCAAAATCGGTATGTGCTCCAATTGCCACCTGTTCCTCTGTCATCTTCTTTGGAGGATTTTTAATGACCCGGCTCTCGCTGGGGCTGAGCTCAGTTAGTTTGTGTTTGCTTCGTAGGACCTCCTTAGGAAGGCCGAGTCGATCGCTCATAAGATCCATGAGTGTTCGATTGATGTTGTCAGAAGCTTCGATGAATCTCTTGATATCCAACATGCGGTTTTCGACACAGGGAGGATACAGACGATGAACAATTTTCGGCCTACCCAATGCATCGTCCTTTGAAACACTGTTCCGATAGTTGGGCACCTTGTAAGGAAGGGGAGTGAACGACGCACTTGATAAATTCAACGGTGTCTAGATTACCATGTTCATCGGTATTATTTGCTCCCGCAGCCTTGTAGCTGCAAGCGAGTCGTTAGCATCAGGAATGCCAAATTTTATCTCAAACATACCCGAACGAGTGACCTGAATCACCTTGCTCGTATTTAAGTTTTTCGGGGAGGGGCAAGGCCATCGTAGAAGCACCCATTTCCCACATGGGTCCTATTTCCACGCAGTGGTTCTTTAAACTAACAGGAAATGAGTGGATTACATCACATGGACTTGGAGCAGGATAAAAATCCCGGGTCGTACTAAAAGAACCCAAGAGTCGTACAAGCCTCCCAGAGAGTATCCTGTTATATTCCGTTATGACGTGGGTATTCTGAAAATGAATAAATAAATAACCTCTTCTTTTTTATCTCCCGCTTTCAGTTTTTCATAATCGATGACGAGGAGAGGATGCGTGGGAACATCATCTGGGAAAGGCGGGAGCTTTCCAGTGGTATCGTTTGCTACTCCCGGCATTGTGAGTAGTAGATATGAACAAAGGATGGGGTGGGTTGGCAGAGGTGAAGGGCTCCACCTAGGAGCTCTTATATGTGCTCAGGTGGCTCCGTCGCCGGACCAACGATCTGCCCAGGATAGAGTTGTGAAACGCGATATACTTCCCGAATCTCAGGTAAGTAATTTAAGTAGGCAGCAGACCGTCGGTATCTAGCTCGGCAACAAAAAAAAAGATATCATGTATAGACAGGGGTCGACCTTGCTGTGTCTTGGTCTCAGGGAACGTTATCGATATAACTTCGATGCCGGTCCTGCAAAGAATGCTAGTGCCATACAAGATCCGTCATGGTGGAGGTAGTTCCGTAGGGCACGTTTACGTTGGCAAATCCGAATCCCGGACTGCATCCAATAAGGAGTCAACTTAAGTTGGCAGGAGCACTCCACTGAAGCCCCACTCTCAAGCCGTCAGGCCATGTCTATAAACCGTCAGTCAGTGAGCATAAGCAAGATTGTGTTCTTACATAGCTGTTCTTAGCTTGAGAAAAGCGAGGGAGGCTCGCCGAGGGGTTCTGCGGGTAGGTCACACATGTTGACTAAACTAGGTGAACATCGCACGACATAATAATGTCGTCCCCCATTACAAATGCTGACCAAGAATTTTATGTTATTTTTTTTGTACGCTTTCCATAGATATGTACGTGGCATTAATAGAACTAGTCATGAATAGAACTAGTACAACAATCTCATATTCAAGGTGGAGAGCATAAATATTGAACAGACCTGGTGTTGTTCATTTATCCATGTCATCTATGTAACCCACCGGAAAACGTAAAACAATTATGGACAAGCCCCTCTAGTGTGATATTGAGCGGTGCCGCTCAAAGTGGAAATGATCAGTGGCCCATAATGTGGCCATGTTGAGATTAGCTACACATGTAAACCAGGACAGGATGTCTGGTTGTTCTGACAATTTTCCCGAACTGCCTTGAAGCTTAGCTTCCGGATGAACTGTGTTTTATAGATTTTAATGCAGCCGTTGCGGAGTAGCTAAAACTTACGACAAGTCCTCTGTTGCGTGGGACATGACCCGGAACCAGATGACACATTTGTAATGTGGGCGACATTATTCATTTTAGCGTGAACATCGGCGATCGCGTACATATTGTTTTGCGTCACGTGACCAAGACTCGACTTCCACTGCCCGCCACTTGGACGTTCCTATATACCCTAGCCTATCACGGCTCCTTAGACATACATTACAGCCAATTACTTTAATTACTACATCACGACAAGATAACGTTTATAATGGCAACGAACGACATGAATCTCCTCAATCCGCCCCGCGGCACGAAACCGACTTATAGGATGTACCATCCGACCCGCTGGGAGAAGGAGAAGGCTGCAGCAGGCAGTCCGGATGCCTTCGAGTATCCAGATGATCCTAAACTTATTGGTCCTTGGATTATCGGCGAGACAGTCGGCAAAGGCGCTAGTGGTGCGTGGTGCTCCTTTTCATATGTAGAGCTCACGATCATATCGACGTCGACTTGAATTTCGGACCACTCATATAGGTAGAGTGAAGATTGCTAGACACAAGCTTACTGGGAAACTTGCCGCTGTCAAGATTCTCCCCGCTGGGATCGTTGCTCGTTCCCGCAACTCGCTTGCCAAAGCGGAAAAGCATCGCATGGGGATCGAGCGAGAGATTGTCATGATGAAACTCATGGAGCACCCCAACATCATGCGTCTCTATGATGTCTGGGAAGGTGACAGAGAATTGTGAGCTCCATCTAATCCACCTGCCCTGATTACGCTCAGTGGCTATCTAGGTTTCTTATCTTGGAATGGATTGAAGGTGGAGAACTTTTCGATCTTATCGTGAACCGTGGTCGCCTTCCGCCGCTTGAAGCACTTGCCTACTTCAAGCAGATCATACACGGTCTTTCGTACTGCCACGCGTTCTCTATCGCTCACAGGGATCTCAAGCCTGAAAACATTCTTATCCATGGTTCCAAAAATGAGCTTGTAAAGATTGCGGATTGGGGTATGGCCGCTTTCCAATCTCCCCACGCACAGCTCGAGACCAGCTGTGGTTCCCCTCACTATGCCAGCCCAGAGATAATCCGCGGTGAGCGCTACGAAGGTGCCAAAGCCGACATATGGAGTGTTGGCGTCGTCCTTTTCGCGCTTATGGCAGGAAAACTCCCGTTTGACGACAAACATGTGCCACATCTCCTGAGCAAAGTGAAATCCGGAAAGTTTGAGATGCCGGCTTACGTTTATCCTGAGGCGGCGGACTTGATCCAGAGGATGCTTGTTGTTGACGTGCAGAAGCGGATCTCGGTATGTTGGGAAATATGCTTAGGATTCTCATGTAGAGCTGACTCGTTACCACAGATGTCGGAAATTCTGTCTCACTCATTTTTCTCGCGGGACACCCCTGGGATCTATCACATCGCTGCACCCTCAGTTTCAGCCTTGCAAGCACCACTGCTTTGTGCTGAAGACATCGACCAAGATGTGCTCTCTAGCCTCCGCATCATTTTCGGCAAGCACTCCTCACGTATGGTTATCTTGAATGAACTTCTTCAAGAGGCACCGAACTGCGCTAAAGCTTTCTACGCTCTCTTGCTCAAATTTCGCGACCGTCAAATGGAGAATTTTAACGGCGATCGTGACGATATAGACGGCAAAGGTGGGCCTCACCCATACCAGAGTCCACGGATTCAGCCAGTCGATGCACCCATGATTCAGGCCGCCATCTCGCCGGTGTCCCAGGAGCCCATTCGTGCTACAACTCGTCCAACTCATGCGCGCACCCAATCATCTCCCACCAAGCACCATTCTGCACCAGTCGGCATGCGCCCGCGTCCTCCGACGGTTTCCGGCGCACGTCCACCTCGTCTTCCACTTCCGCTTATGCCCGTCCCGAGCTATGCGACCGCGACAAGCGCGTCCAAGACCAAAGAGAGCGCACTGCTGGGCCTCAAAGGTCCCGCGGCACCCACGCTGTCAGTCCCGGCAACGCCTGCCCCATCTTACCAGACGATAGCTCCACCACGTCCGAGCAACAGGAGACGCGATACCACTCCGGTTCCTAGGAACGTTGGTCTGGGCGTGAATTCCCAGGCTTCGACAGGGCACACAAGCACTAGTGCTCGTTCTAATGTGCGGAGACGTGATACCTCGCCGGGTGAACCCAGATCTTCCCTTGGTTTGGGGATCACAGCACCATCATTAGCATCCTCACCCGCATCATCGTCAGTGCCATCACCCGCACAGACACCCTCCTTGGACGCTGTTTCTCAGAAGCTTTATCCTACGCGACGGAGTTCTGATATTACAGTCTCTATTCCAGCTGCCCGCGCACGACGTGCCACCTCCCCAGCACCTCCACCTTTCATCACACCTACGACGCGCGTACAGCCAGATACAACATCGTTTGTACCTCTCAAGTCACCGCGCATGCTTGATCCAGAGGCTCAGTCTGCCATGGACCACCTTGTGAGCCAGGCCAACGTGTTAGGAGCACTCGACAATGCCGCACACATAGCACGAGACAGTGCCATGCATCAGGTTCTACAAAGTCCAGCGATATTGCAGGAAGTTCAGAAACCTTCCAGGCTCGGCACAGGAGACGGGCACGCGCATGGACAAGCCGATCGTTTATCCATCCGTTCTACCGGAGAGAAGGAGAATGAGCAGCTGAGAACCCCGCAAAGGGGCAGAGCCGGAAGCGAAGGAGCGAAACGTGCACCGGGGCTATCCAAGGCTCCCATCTTGGGGCGATCTCGTAATGTACCTGAACGGTCGGGAAGCTTGTCAGTCACGGAAGAGGAGAAAGTGAATGATACTGTGAAAGGAGGTAGGGGAGGTAACGAAGCTACATCCAAGAAGAGTATGATTAGGAAGACAAGACGTATGCAAGAATGCCAGTCGTGGTGTGTATGCTCTATGCTCAATTTTTTTTTTTAGCCGTAGCTCTCGATCTCGACCCCATCACTCCTGCGTTCTCGCCACGGCCGACGTTCAATATTACATCACCTACCTCTACACCAGCCACGCCGTTGTTTAGTCCCGTTGTGGGCGAATTCCGTGGATGGTTCTCTAATCTGTTCAACTGGAAGACCCCGACATATATTCTGCACTCCCATAACCCCTGCTTGACAACTCGAGACGAGGCCGCAAGGCTGCTAGCAGATCTTGGGGTGTCGGTTGTGTTGGAGGATGTCCAAGGTTGGGGTGTGTTGAAGTGCAAGGTGGATGATATGACGGGTGAATCCAGCTCATTCTATCTTGTCATGTTTGTTTTAACACAGGACGCTCAGATGTCAACGGGGTGATCACCCAGAAACAAGTCCGCTTCAGGGTCGAATTTCAGCCGTACCGTGCCGCACCTCCCGCGTCTCCGGCTGCCGACAGTTCTGTTCGCACATTTGCTCTGGGGCCACAGTCAGGAGTAGTATTTGCTTGCACGCTCACGCTTGTCCAAGAAAAGGGTGCGCTATCGACATTTAGGGCTGTTTACCAGAAGCTGCGGATGGAATGGAGGTAAGAGTTTATGCAATATTGATTGGAGTGTTGGCACACTCACGATTTTAGGCTTGACGCACTGCAATCGCCTGTAGCAGGAAGCATGTTCTCGGGGGGTCGCCCTGGTCCTGCGATGGAGGTTGAGAACGGAATGATGCTTGTACGATGAAATGCCCTTGCTATCTTGTTTGTATTTTCGCTATGCTGTTACACATGACCTCCTGGGTTTGGAATATGATCGCGCCTCACCGGGCATTGGTAAAGTGCCGCGCACAGCGTGGAATGAGAAATTAGTCTCCAAGAGCATTCCAGGAGTAGTGCCAAATTTAGCTAGAATAACTCCAACATTAATACCATAATTACAGCATTTCAAGCTTAAGTTAGTCCAACATTGATCTTCAGGTTGGTAGTGCTCCTATGCACCAGTTTTGGTTATACCTCTTCCTGCAGGTGGAAATTGACATCAAATACACATTTAATTGGGAAACAGGACACACAAACATATAATAACAGCAATAGAAACCTTGTGAGCCACCTAATCCTACACTCTCCCTACCTTAGACCAACTGCTCTCTGCCTCAAGTGACTTGCTTCAGGGACTCATGCATGCTTGAAGATCTTGCTGGCATATGATGGCAGACCCTCCAGCTAATATATCAAAAGCTCTTGAGACTTGCAGAGCTAGAGGACTGGTTTTCTACCATGGGCAGGAGATAAGAACGGCAAGAAATACATATCAAAAACTACAGGTCAGCAATGCAAGGCTGGTAGAAGAAAACATAGCAATGGAACACCATCTCATCAAGCATGCATCAGGGATAGATCATTGAGTCAGAGAGCTACAGGTTTGGGTTGAGGATAAGAACATACATCAAGTGAAGAAGGGATGGATCCCCTTGCTTTAGCCATTAGCTCACTTTAGGTGGTCCCTACCAGGGATTGATTAGGTACATACAAAGTAAGCTTTTGATTGGCCCTCTAGGGCTTCCACTCAAAGGAGCTTCTGGGAGGCACTTCACCATTCTCCACCTTACACTCAAACTATCAACTTGGAGGCTAAGGAGCTCCTGAGTGGATCTTGGGAGCTTCTCTAGCTCCTTGATACAGATTTCCTGCCTATAGATCCAGCACCCCAGTGTGCTCTGGAAGGCTCCCATGGGGCTTGCACTCTCTGAGGGGGTGAAATAGCTCCTCTCACTGTAGTGAAGCCACCAGGAGCTCCCCACCATGCACATGCCCCTCCTGAACCATCTCACAAGTCGTATTGGTGCTCAGGAGCTCCAGATTAGGGCATCTCATGAGTAGATACCTGTACTCACGAGTATTGTATCTGCAGGTATTTTGGTCACCAAAAGTCATATCTGTACTCTCCATTTTTCACAGGTATCACAGATATCTGCAGGTATTTGTTGATTTTCACAGGTATACCTGTACTCTGCCTGTACTTGTGAGTATTTACATGTAAATGTTTGACCAAATCTCATATCTGTACTCTCCATTTTTTCATATCTGCAGGTATGGTGGTACTCATGAGATGCCCTACTCCAGATGCACTCCAAGAGAGCCAGAAAGATATGTTCCTCTTCCTGGACGTCCTCTGGGTCTCATTACACTTTTGGAGTAGAGAAAAGAAGTTCCTCCCTCCATACTGGATCTCCTTTGAGCTCCCCAGGACATACAGGTGTAGCTCCTGGACCATCTTTGGACTCTATTGATGCCATGCCCAGCAACTTCGGAAACGGAAGTGAGGTGTGTGAGCTGAGAGCATCCATTTGTCACTTAAGATCTCCTCTAGCTCTTGTCACACTTTCAGAGGAGAATAATGTTGGTTGTGAACCCTTGATGCAACCTGAGTTAGTGTTGCTGCAGCTCGGCTAGCTGGCTTAATGGCTAGCTGAGCTGTGGCTACATAGGCTCGAAATCCTGAGCTGCAGAGAAGCTTCAGCTAGCTGCAGCTCAGACCAGCTAGCCAGCTAATGGCTCTTAGCTGGCTAGCTGTCATGAGCTGCAGATAGCTGAAGCCACAGCTGCAGCCACTGCTGTCACATTGGTGGCAACACAGCTGCACCAGAAGTCAAGACTTCCGGTGTGGTTGTGGCACCACCACTGTCAGTGCTCTACGTCATCCACATGAATGGTGTAGAACACAGGGAATGGCAGTGTTGGCTGCCAGCCAACACTGCCATGGCACAGTTGGCACGGCAGCTACCAAATTCAGTAGCTGCCATGCCAACTAGCACAACACTCGCAGTCGTTACTGCAAGTGTTTGTGCTCTACACCATCCACATGGATGGTGTAGAACACAAGCAGTGGCAACATTGGCTGTCAGCCAACGTTTATAAGGGCACCCTCCAGGAGCAGTGGAATATCACACTGAGCACTGGCAGATGGGAATCCAAAGATATATAAGCTCACAGAAGACTACATACAAGGATACACACCTGGCAGATGGGAATCCAAAGAGAAAAGCCTAAGAGCCTGTTTGGATATGGAATTCAAAATTCCCGAACTCAGTTTGTTTGCTTACCAATAGTCGGCAGCTCATATGCTGGCAGCTGAGCTGAAATCCTTGCCACTATGCTGATGACCACCTCAACATTGATAACACTGTCATGCGCACTCACAGCTCCTATAGCCCACCCCATGGTCACAGGCCTACACCCCCTCCTTCTGCATCTGGTGTATCCACACAAAAGGATCCAGCCAACTGGAGTGTGGAAGATGAGATGGCCTTGATTGAGCTCCTCATCGAGCACAAGGCTAGAGCAGGTGAGGGGGCAAATTACATGAAAGCGGTTTGGATGATTGTGGAAGCAGCTATGATGAAGCATCCTTTCAGGAGAGGAGCCAAAACATTGGAGGCATGCAAGACGAGGTGGACAAAGGTAAGTATCGTCCCTCCTCTTGTGTCAGACCACGCTGATGTCTGTCTTAGCTTACGAAACAGTACAACTGGTAAGGTTGAAACAAAACTTGTCTGGGTTCACATATCTAGATGACACTGGTGTCCTTGTGGATGATGAGCACATCTGGGCAGAATTTGCAAGGGTACATTTTATTTGTGTTTAGAAAACAAAAAAATATTGATTACTATACAGAAGAATCCAGATGCTGGGAGATTTGGACGTACGGGTTTCCCTCATTATGAGGCAATGAGCCTTATCATGCCTTCTGCTGCAAGAGGGACACACACTTATCAGGGTGCAAGTGCACCATCCAGTGCACCAAGCGACAAGGGTAAGGGGAGAGTGAATGAGGGACAGAGTGGTGGGTTCACATTACCAGATGCCAATTTGTGCCACAACAGTGGCAGAAATGGAGATGAGGATGGATTGTCAGACGAAGAGAGGCCCGAGACTGTCCAAGGTCCACCATCGTCCACTATTGGTTACCCATCCTCTGTTTCAGCTCTTCCCACTCCCCCAAGCACCACTTCCCCCAGCTGGGAACTGCAATCTTTGCATGTGTCTGACATGCATCCCCCATCCCTCCACATGGAATCTCTCAGATGCTCGGCATCACCATCTCCTTCAGCATCTGCGCTTGTGTTCAACACCAGGCAGACTGAATTGCATGAGGGGTTCAGATCACACGAGGGGGCCAGTGTCACATCAAGCGCCAAGCAGCGGGCAAGCCAAATGTTGCAAAATGATGATGGACCGTCTAGTGAGGGGAGCAGAGGACTCAAGAAACCATGTACCACCAGGATGGTTGCATTGAACAGTATGACCAATCGACTCGCATCCTTTGAGGGCATGACCCAAGAAGCTGTGCGCAAGCAATCACATGTCCAGATTGAGCACACCAAAGTGCTGAGTGAGAGAATATGTGTCCACGAATGACTGCATCTGCTCGAGCTCAAAAGTCGCCCAGAAGGACATGCCTCAATGGCATGGAAGATTGTGCAAAGTGAACCCTATCTCAGTGCTGCTGAGAAGCTTGTTCTTTGTGAAGATGTATCCTTCAACCCCAACACCACCGCCATGCTCAGTGATATGGTACCAGAGGTTTGTGAGCTGTGGATTGCAAAACATCTTGTGGAGCTTGGTTTCAGGATCTCGCCCATATGATACACTACCTGAATACAATTTTCCATGTACCCCACAGGCAGATACTATCCAATGATAGTTTTGAATATAAAATATATCAGAAAATCAGAGAACTTGCCAAAAAAAAAAGAAACATTTAAACTTGCTGAGAGATTTGAGGAAATCACCATATATTGATATCTAACTACAGAACTAGAACACATCTGCCTGACCACGGTGTCTCAGGTACTGGTCCCACATTCACTGCACTATGAACTCACGGCGTGTCTGTGCGTGTATTTGTTCTGCTGCCAGAGGTGGGCCCAGTGCCAACTCACCTGTGTACATGCCTGGGATCGGATCGCCGTCTACTGTCACAGCCAAATCCTTTACATTGTTTGGATCATGCTCCTGAATAAAGTTATGCAGCGCTGCAAGGGCTGCAGGTACATGAGCTTGTACATCCATGGTGTAATGGGGTCCAACTGCCAATATATTGAATCGGGCCTTCAAGACTCCAAAAATGTGTTCCACAACATTTCTAGCAGAGGAATGCCAAAGATTAAATAGTTCTTCACGGTTGTGTGGGCTGGAAATACTCAAGTTAGTGCAAAATGACGAAGACAAAGGGTTACCCACTGTGTGTCTGCGTGGTCCCACTCTGCCAGATGATATCGCACACCTCGATAAGGAACCAACAGAGTATCACACAAAGGAAAGCCAGCATCTGCAAGGTAATATTTGCTGTGGGTGATGAAAATATCATTCACACGTGCATCATTGAATATAGTGGAGTCTGCAGCTGAACCCTCCCAGCCGCTGCAAACATAAAGAAATCTCATGTCAAAGGAGCAAGCGGCCAGACAATTTTGTGTCAGGCTGCCTTTCCAATCACAAACGATCTGTTGTTCTGCCACTGTTGGAGTGCAATTGATATGCATCCTGTCCATGGCTCCAATTGCATCCTCAAAGAATGGAAAGAATTTCGGGTTGTTGAGGATGTGGGGGGGGGGGTAGGGTCATCCTCTTGTGGCAGATACACATTTTCAGTGTAGAAAGGCGGCGATGCGAAGCAGATAAGCAACTTGGTGAAATAGCATGTGATCGTGTCATTTGCATGTTGGAACTGTTCACCTACATGTCAGACTGACAACCCAGTCACACATGTGTAAAGAAAAATAGCTAGTTGTTCTTCAAGGGTGATATAACGAGAGTTGGAGTAGCCAAATCGCTGCAGGTCGGTGATGAGGTGAAGGAATACTGACTAGCTCACACTGGATATGCTCTGGATGACCATTCAAGAGCTCTTGAACCCACCCATAGCCTGAGAGTGCTGACATGTGGTAGGGTATCTTGGAATAGAGTGGGGTTGCATAGGCTGCAACTGCCTCTGCAATAAGGCCACCGACTGTACTTGATATAGCAGCCAGTGGCATCATAGGCAATGACTGGAAGTCTGAGTCGGAGTCAAGGTCAACGGAGTCAAGGTCAATGGAGTCCAGAGGGGAAGTGTCGTCATTGTTATCGTTGGTGTCCATGGCAGTTGTTGGCGTAGTGGCAAGGATTTCAGCTCAGCTGCTGGCATATGAGCTGCCAACTACTGGTAAGTGAACAAACTGAGTTTGGTAATTTTGAATTCTGTATCCAAACAGGCTCTAAGGTTCCCACTGCCGAGATAACTACCTAAAGGAGTATGCAAATAAGCGCTGGAACGTACTATGATTACGTAATGGGATTGGAATCCAATGCCATTATGTAACTGGGCGCTTATGTGAAGGAAAATGAAGAATGAACACACTGTGTTTATGTAACAAGATTGGAATCCAATCCCATTATGTAACATGGGTGCTTATGTGAGCAAAAATGAAGAATGAATGCCAAGTTACATAATGGGATTGGAATCCAATCCTGTTACGTAAACATGGGCGCTTATTTAAGCGAACTTGAACAAAGAGATAGGGGCAAGGGAGATAATGGAGGAAAGGGAGAAGTGGGGAAGAATAGAGAGAAAGAAGAGATAATAGAGAAGTGTAGAACCACATGAAATGGGGTTCCCCTTACATCACCCCCCTTCTAGAGTGTGACGTCCCAACACACTGACATCTACTGGAGGGACAGGTGTTTTTTGATGGAAGGTGTCAAAATCAGCAGCACAAATGCGACGAGGGGCACCGGGATGGAGGAGGTGTAAGTTGGCAATGAGGTCTGGGGCTGCTAAATCTGTCTCAGGAATCCACTCATCATGCTCATACCCATAACCCTTCCACCTGACCTTGTATTGGAGTTTTCCATGGCAGAATTGACTGTCCAAGACCTGTTCAACCTCATAATGCTCATCTTCCCCTACAAGGACTGGGGGAGGTGGGGGTTGAGCTTTCCGACCAGGAATGGGGTCTGGAGGAGCTTCACCACAGGGAAGACAGGGTGGAGGTGACTTGGGGAGTCGAAGATGGTAAGCATTGGAGCCAACCTTGTGTTCCACTAGGAATGGGCCTAGGTTCCAATGTGTCAATTTCTTAGAAGGGTGAGTGGTGCTAATGTCACTTGCATCTAGGAAGACTTTGTCACCAGGAACAAAGGTAGGGGCTGGCTCACGACGATGATTATAGTATCGAGCCATATCCTCTTTTGCCTTTACAAGGGCAGCTCGGGCTTCAGACAGGGAGTCAGCCATTCGTTGCTTGAACTCATTCACAGCTTCTCTCCTGGATGGCTGCTGGTGAGGTTTGAAGCCCATCCGTGGGTGGCGACCAGAGTCCAGCATGAAGGGAGTCTCTTTTGTGGATGAGTGGACATGGTTGTTGTACTGGAACTCTGCAAGGGGCAGGAGGTCATCCCAGTCGTCCTGTCGTTCATTCACAAATAGACAGAGATACTGCTCCAGCTCTTGGTTGACACATTCTGTCTGTCTATCAGTCTGTGGGTGGTATGCAGTGGAGGCAGCCACCTCGATACCCAGAAGTCTGTATAGCTCCCGAGTGAACTCACTGACAAACTGTGTACCTTGGTCTGAACCCACGCAGAGGGGTAGGCCATGGTGTCTCCAAACATGATCCCTAAAGAGACGAGAGGCTCCCAATGCTGTAATTGTGGTCAAGGTGGGGATGAAGTGAGAATGTTTGGATAAGGAATCCACAACAACCATCACAGCATCGTACCCATGTGACTCAGGGAGTTCAACAATGAAGTCGACACTGACTGTCTCCCAATGCTGCTCAGGAACCTCCAGAGGGTGTAGTTCTCCAACAGGCAACCACCGCTGAGCCTTGGTGCGCAGGCATAGGTCACATGCCTTTGTGTAGCTACCAATGTAGCGAGACATGTGAGGCCACCAATAGTTCTGAGAGACAAGTTCCAAGGTCTTCCAACATCCAGCATGGCCAGCAATACAAGTGTCGTGATGTTGGGAGACAATTTGACGTTGTAAGTCATGCTGATCAGGGACATATATCTTTCCACAGAACAGAAGTGTACCATCCCTCTCACCCCACTCTGATGACTTCACAGACTTCCCAGTAGTCTTGTGAAGTCCCTTAGCAGCATGTGCAACTGACTCCTCCAGCTCTCCCTCCTCGGTGCCATTATGAATGTCCCTCAGGATGTCACGTTCTTCACCTGTAAACTCCAGTCCTTCTAGTGCACGGATGACAAAGAGTTCTGGTTGGAGAAGCACCAAATTGTCATTGTCATTTGAGCCAGTGCCATGATCAGGTTGGTGTGAGAGTGCATCTGACTTGCCCATTGTCTTGCCAGGACAATGGTACAGGTTGAAGTCAAACCGAGACAGATAAAGAGACCAGCAGGCTTGGCAATGGTTGAGCTTTTTGACTGTGCGGAAGTATTTGAGATTTTTGTGGTCTGTCCAGATCTCGATATGATGCCTTGCCCCCTCGCCATTCTTCAAGGGCATGCATGATGGCGAGCATTTCCTTGTCATGGATCTCATAGTTGCGCTCAACTTGACTGAGACTCTTGGAGAAGAAGGCTATGGGGTGCCATTTGCTATCGACATTGGACTGTTGGGAGAGAACAGCACCAGTTGCAAAATCAGAGCTATCTGCCTCAACACGATATGGGAGGTCATCATCTGGGAATGCAAGGATGGGTGCAGATGTTACCAATCTCTTTATAGTGTCAAAGGCAACCTGCTGTGAGGGTTCCCATGTCCAAGGAGTGTCTT
Source organism: Ramaria rubella (assembly GCA_015039355.1). Taxonomy (NCBI): domain Eukaryota; kingdom Fungi; phylum Basidiomycota; class Agaricomycetes; order Gomphales; family Gomphaceae; genus Ramaria; species Ramaria rubella. The sequence goes on from MU134610.1 coordinate 95,879, forward strand.
TGTGAAGCAGGTCAAACATTGGATGTGCATGGTGTGAGAATTTCTCAATAAATCAATGGTAGAAGTTGGCAAAACCAAGGAACAACTGCACCTCCTTCTTATTGTTAGGTGTTGGCCACTCAGCGACACCAGCAACCTTGACAGGATCCATTTTGGCTTTCCCATGAGAGATGATGAGACCTAGGTATTCAATCTTGGTCTTGTCAAAGTTGCACTTGTCAGGATGCAAATAAAGCTTGTGTTCTCTGAGATGCTGTACCACTTTCTGTATGACTTCATGGTGACTCTCTAGATCTTCTGAAAAGATCAGAATATCATCCAGATAAATGCACACAACACCTTCAGCAATGAGGTCATGGAAGATGTCATTCATCATAGTCTGGAAGGTGGCAGGGCTGTTAGTGAGGCCAAAGAACATCACTAAAGGTTCAAACAGTCCCCGATTCATCCTGAATGCCACTTTCCACTCACCCTCTTTGATTCTGACATTGTTAAAACCCCAACAAACATCAAGCTTAGTAAAGTAATGGGCCCCTCGTAGGCTGTTGACGAGGTCGGAAGAGGGTAGCGATTCTTGATTGTCATTGCATTCAGCACTCGATAGTCTTGGACAAACCATAGGCACCATCTTTCTTTTTGACAAAGAACACCGGTGAGGCCATTGGTGACTTTGATGGTCGGATGCATCCTGTGCTTAAATTCTCCTCGAGGAATTTGTCCAATTCAGCCTGTTGTCCTGGAGAGAGGGGGTACACCTTGGGTGAGGCTCTGGGGTTGGTTCTGGGTTCTAACTCAAAGGCATGATCCCATGGTTTGCGTTCTGGAAGCTTGTCAAACAACTCCTTTGCAAAGACATCTTCGTAGTCAGACAGGTAGTCTGGAAGAGTGTCTGAAGGTTGGGAGTTGCACCAGGCAGCTTCTGCAAGGCATTGGGATGTTGTTGAAAAAGCACGAACAAACTCAGCTTGGGGAGGGAGCATAGCGGCTAGAATGTGGTCACCCTCTTCTATAGCTTCATCAGATGTGTCTTCAGCTGTTTCAGAATCACCCCCATACTGTTGACTCAGGAGGAGTTCTTCGGCTGTTGATCCATCTGAATCATGCATGAGAATAGGGCAAGGACCAATACGGCAGGTGCACAGTCGTAGGGCCTTCTGATGTTCTTCCTTGATGATGTTGCGACGTGTATGGCTGTGGGGAGGACATCAAGTCATCCGTACTTCTTGAGACTTCCAGTCAACTTCTGGGTTGTGGTCCTGAAGCCAAGTGTAGCCAAGGATCATACATTGATGCCCTAGGCGCGTAACAGCAAACACAGCTCTCTCAGAATGGTCTTTGTACTGCAGAATTAGATCAACAACTTCAGTGATAGATCCAGACTCATTGGGTGAGCCATCCACATTGTACACAGGAATAGGATGAGAGAGTAGTCGTGCAGTAAGGCAGTTTTCCTGAACAAATCCTGAGTCGATAAACAAACCAGTGGCACCAGAGTCCAGTAGAGCGTGAACCAACTTGATCTCTGCTGTATCTGTGGTTTGAACCTTGACTGAGTGTAAGAATGTAGATTCTTACAGTAGCATATATGCTACTATTTAGGACATATAAGTCACCAGAGTGACTTATGGGGTTTGTATTATATAAGTCGCCCACAAGGGGCGCCTGTAGATAGTGGACAACTATACAGGTGTCCACAAGTAGATTACATAAGAATAACTCTTTTACTTGTAAACCACACCATCGCAGACACCAATAAATTTATTGGCTCAGTCTGTTTGTGTGATACAATAAAGTTCTTACACTTTTTTGACTGCCAATACTATTGGCAGCACTGCGATAAAGAAAAGATCAACCGATCTTTGTTACCCAGAAACCGACGAGTTTAACACTCGCCGGAATCTTTGGAAACAGTAAACAGACGTTTACTGTTTATTCTTCTAAATTCAAGAGAAGAACGCCACAGTGTGGCTGATAGATCGTAGATCTATGGCATCAATAAGGAATCGAAGCCAAACATCTAGATCCGGAGAGGATCCAGATATGTCTGGAGCCGCAACCAAGGGCCTAGACAGGAGAACTGAGTCTGCCCACAATGTGGACAGGCGAACGAGAATGCTGACGAGGGTAACTAGTCCTCGTAATACTACAACGCCCGTAGTTTCCGACTCTAGGAGTTGAAAGTGACTATCGGCGGATCCAAGAAGATCCGCACCAGAGGAATCAGAAACAGATGAGAGATCGTCCGTTAAAAGAAAGAAGAGAACTTCGACTAGGTCGAAGTTACGATTGTCTCTCGATGAGTTGAGAGAGCTGCCAACGAGTGACATGGACAATTCACCAGGGTTGCGAATGTCACAGCTCCCGCATGTCCAAGAACATCACAGATCGCGAAGTTCACCGTCCCAAACAGGGACGATAGAGCAGGGGTCGGCGTGCCGGGATGAAGAAACTTGGCGATATGAACGTACAACCGGACATATTGCCCGGATGATTACGGCCCTCAAAGAGAGCCGTAAAAACGTAGGCACTACATGGGAAGTGAACCAATGAGCGGCTGAGGCAGCTCATGCAGCGGATGAAGCCGCGAACCAACTCCAAGCATTAGGAGATGGTATGGAACTGTTAATACAGTCCTTGGAGGAGGAAGTACAGGGACCTTTGCGAGGAAAGGCCCCCGAGTGTGGCAACAATCCCAATAGGGATCGTGAAGTAGACTGTGAGGCAGAAAAGGCTCGCAGGAAGCGAGACAGACAGAGGATGCCACCTCTGTCTGGGCCGAGCACTAGGATTGGTCCTCGAGAACCTAGTGTCACGATAGAGCAAGACAGTGTCAGTACGCGCCAGCGTACTGAGGAAGAGACAGATCATGAGCTAGAGGCTCGCAATAGAGAAAATATCCGCAAAGGAATTCGCAGATCAAAAAAACTTATAATGAGCAAGAAGTGCTCAAAGCAGTGACCCAACAGTCACTGCAGGAGATGATGAAGTCTGACACTGATAGCGTCAATACCAAGACTAGCATTCACATTAGTCTTGAACGCAAGTTCGATCACTGGGATAGGATCGAACAAAAAGCAGCGCGACGGAAGCACCGTGCACTAGAGGTCCGTGCTAAACACACGGATAAATTAGTTGAAGAAGCATATACTGTGGGGATTGAAGGTGAGACCTTCGATAAACTGATCGAGTCCACGAGAGTAGCTCGATCCGTCCTCAGTAGCAGCTATAGACTGAGGGATGTGTTTCTAATGGCTGACAAATGTCGACCGTTGTATCAGATCGACGAAGACATTGTCGATCCACCAGTGCAGCAGGATGTGAATACTCACGTCCCCCGGCCACACAGGCAAATACAAGCGATACCGTGTGCGGTATCACTGGCAGTCACGGATCCTGAACGAAGGATTCAGGAGGCAGGAGGAAATCCATCTACAAATGTAGATGGAGTTGCAAAGATGGTGCAAGCTGCCCTTGATAAACACAAGGACAGCGAGCCAGACAAGTCCATGCTTGCCAAAGCTGGAGTAAAACTCCCTCACCCAGCAGAATATGCTGGGAAAGCGGATCTTGAAGAATTCGAGAACTTTGTCTCAGGGATCCTGAGATGGTTAGGCATGAATAGTCTATTGGGACCGTCCAGCACGGAACTCCAATTAAATTATTTAGGCATGCGCCTCAACGAAGCATTGGAGTGGTACGCTCGAAATATCAAGCGTCATGATCGAGTCGTGATCGACTGGACCCTGGAAAGTGCAATTGCTGGGTTACAACAGTGATTCCTTCATGCACTCACACACAGGCATGCATCAAATAAGTTTGATACAATTGTGCAAGGGACCAGAACCGTTCAGGAATTACTGAATGATATTATGAAGTACGCTGCACGGATGATACATCTGCCGGATGAGTATACAATCCGCAAATGGTTCGTAGCAGCACTTAGAGAAGCACTGCGTCATGAAGTCTTAAAATTAGGCTATATGACAGAATTCAGTGCAATAACTGAATTATATGAAGCCGCAAAGGTGGTAGAGGATGCGTCTCGATATGACATCAGGTTGCGAAGAACGGAACCTAGCAGCGCGCATGCGCCGCAGGCAAAGCCAACGTCGACAATTAGTTGAAATCAGGCTGGGCCGAGCTTGTCCCGAGCTCCCAACACAGGAAGCTGTCCTACTGCGAAGCAGACGATATATCGTCTGCCTAATGCTCGACCTCAAGCCGAAACAAGGCCGAGTGTACCCCAAGCAGGGGTACAGGCTACGCAAAGAGCTGGAGCTATCGTCGCTTCACGTCCTTTGCAAAAACCTTCTGGAGGTTCAGGGGGTCAGGGACGTAGCACAGAGATAACGTGCTACAAGTGTGGACAGGTCGGGCATATCAAGCCAAATTGCCCGCAATGGAAGAACAAACCGTGCATAGCAGGTGCACAGTTGGAAGAAGTGGTTGAACACTCAGGGAGTGCTCAAGAAAGGGAGGAGGAGCCACCAAGTGGCAAACTAGACAAGCGAATGGATGTCCAAGACGACCATGAGAGTGAAATCAGCGAACTAGTCACTGATTACCAGTCGGAAATTATGCCCTATCAATGGGATAATGACGACAATACGAGAACGCAAAGCTCGTATCGAGTGGACAGAGTACGTCCACTAGAAGGATCGTATGAAGAAAGGTGGCGCATATATGCGGCGCAGACACCAACTATCACAATCAGTGATGGTTTAAGCAGAAACAATGACTTCCGTACACACACGGGAGTCATAGACAGGACGGTTGAGCCCGTCTATGATCATCGGTTCAGACCACGTGATAAGACGCACCACAAATGGGCATGTATAGACAACCAAACAATCTCTGGGTATTGGGAGATTGGTGGAGTCAGAGCCCACTGTCTATTAGACAGCGGGTGTGAGGGAGTTATGCTCTCTCCAGATTTTATACGAGCTGTAGGCATTAAGACGTTCGAACTTGAATGTCCAATTGGTCTACAGTTAGCGTGTGTCAGCAGTAAGTTGACCATCAACTATGGAATGCACACCAACATTCACTTTGGTGAGCGTAATATCGAGGAATACTTTGATATAGCGAACGTAGATTATTACGACGCAATACTAGGAACACCATTCCTACGTAAATTAGGGATATCCCTCAACTTTAGAGGCGAGGGATGCATCCGCATGGGAAAGGAAGTAATTCCAAACCATGCGAATGCCTGGGAAGAACAGCTGGACATCAAAAACCCAGCTGAACATAAGACTCAAATCGCAAGTCTTAAGCCCAACCTAGCAAGCCACAAACCGTGACTTGCAAGTGGCTCTTCATTATATGTGGAGCCACCAATGAGCTCGCCAGACGGGAGGCAAGACAAAGGAAAATGAAAACCAGAAAAACATTGACGTTGGTCCAATCAACCAATGTACTGATGAGATTGCCGAAGGAGGTGCTGGCTCCAAGCAACCGTTATTGACGGCTGAGGACTTTCCCAAACTCAGGGAAAGATGGGAGCTAGAGTACGCAGACCTCTTTGGAGGTGTGCTGTTAGAACTTCCTCCGTGGAGGGAGATTAACCACAAAATTAAGTTCGTGGATGAAACCAAACAGTTTCATTATCGACTACTGAAGTGCCTGGAAGCACTTCAAAATGAACTGATCGACAAAGTCGACCAGTATACCACCACTGGTTGGTGGGTAGCAGCGTCAGTACGTTCTGCAGCGCCAGCGCTATGCATTCCAAAGAAAAACGGAAAGCTCAGAACAGCAATAGACTTATGCCTACGCAATGACAACACGGTGAAGGACATTACGCCCTTCCCAGACCAGGATACAATTCGGCATGACATAGCTCGTGCTATGTATCAATCCAAGCTTGACATGTCCGACGCATACAAACAAATACGCATAGTCAAGGAGGACGTCGACAAGACGGCCTTCGCGACTATATTCAGTACATTCAAAAGCCACGTTATGCAGATTGGCGACTGTAATGCACCATCTACATTTCAACGTCTCATGACGTTGATTTTTCGTAACCAAATTGGTCGATCAGTCCACGTATACTTGGACAATATATTTATCTATTCAAGCTCTATAGAAGAGCACGAAAAACACCTTCAACAGGTGTTTGATATTTTACGTGAGGCACATTTGTTTCTCAGTGGAAATCGATCCAAGATCGATTTGTATTTGCATCGTATGGAGTGCCTTGGTCACAGAATAGATGACAAGGGCATACATGCCGATGTGGATAAAATGGAGAAGGTTCGAGGTTGGAGAAGACCTCGAACATTTAACGAAGTCCAACGATTTCTAGGACTCGTGCAGTATCTGGCACCATATATGCCAGATTTGACAGCATATACAACTCCCTTATCAGGAAGTGCGCGCAATAAACAGGACATTTCAATGGACGCCCCTTGATGGATAAGTGCTTTGAATCCATCAAAGCGCTAGCATGTAAGGCTCCGATTCTGAAGCCAATAAATCATGCTAGCTCAGAACCCATTTGGGTTGTGACCGACAGTTCCAAATCTGGAGTCGGGGCAGTTTACGGACAAGGTCCAGACTGGACAACTTGTCGTCCAGCAGGATTTCTATCAAAGAAGTTCAGTCCCGTGCAACAGCGTTACAAAAAACGCATGAGCACGAGACGATTGCTATCCTTGAAGCACTTATGAAGTGGGAGGATAAGCTGCTAGGTCGCCAGTTAACACTGGTGACGGATAACAAAGGTCTCAAATACTTCGAGACACAACAGCATCTGTCTGACAGACAGGTGCGCTGGTGGGAATTTCTCTCCAGATTCAACTATACCACAGTACATGTACCAGGGGTGGAGAACAAAGTAGCCGACTGTCTGTCGCGCTACTACGAGAATGACAAGCAGGGTGAACATCACCCAGCAGAAGAAATATGTCAATGCAGATGCGTGGCTAGACCCAGAAGGAGAAATTTCTCCCAACAGATAGATTCGTAGAAATACGAATGGCCGCAGTGCGACGGTCGCAACGATTACAAGATGCGACAGAGCAGCGTGTCATAGACGCGCAGCAGATGAAGCAAGCAGGGGAAGAACCTCCCACACAAGTGGAAGGTGATGAGGAGGATGATGTACTAGCTACAATGTCGGGTGCAGACTCAGAGAGTCTACGCTCACGTGTAGAATGTGAGTTTGACCTAAAACGAGCCGTAGCCAATGGCTACGGAACAGATCCAATACTCAAGAAAGTGTTGGCAAATCCTGAGGCTCACCCTCGATTTGGGGTGAGAAACGGACTGGTTTGGACAAAGAACCAGTTCAAGAAAGATGTAGTGTGTCTTCCCCTGGGAAGTTTTTTCCCAAGGGGAGGAGAATGGTCGAGATAATCATCGATCATGCACATAGAGTAGTTGGCCACTTTGGGCAATTCAAAACCGACAAGTACATCAGGTGATCGTACTGGTGGTCAGGGAATGGCAGCCGACATAGAGTCGTTCTGTGGATCCTGTGCAGCCTGTCAGGCTGCAAAGAAGGACAATAGACGACCAGCAGGGTTATTGCATACCCTGCCGATACCTGATAGACCGTGGCAGTCTATTGGAATGGACTTTGTTGGTCCATTGCCAGGAATCGAAGGGTCACGACTAT